>JAUEJJ010000018.1:314612-375103 GCA_032164275.1 Synergus coniferae | reverse complement strand
CGCGACATTTGTGTTCACTCATGCGCAGAGGGTAGATTCTTAGTAGAGCGGACTCCAAAATTGACTGTCAGTTTTGTCGTTCAAAGTGTGCTATCTAACTCAATAAACAAATTTTCAGTCAGTAATCTGGAGATAATTTATATGTATTTCGAAATTGCCAGAAGTTCTAGTCCCTAATGAATATATAATAAATTTTCACGTCACGAGATAAAAATAAAAAATAATCTGTAATTGATAACAAATGTATATGGCTTTATTTGTCATGTGCATAAATGTAAAAGCGTCATGCAGAATCAGACAGCCTGGTTCCACGTTCCTAGTGATTCATATTATACATTTATTCCATTCTTTTAAATTTTATATTATTCACCGTCTGCTTTGGTCTTGTTTTATTCAAAATAAGTTAAGAGGTATTAAATTTTGAGTATTCAATAAATTTGAACATTTTCATGTTAGAAGGAATGAAATATATATTTCGCAACTCTAAAGTTCATAAAATATTTTTCTCCGGAATGGTATATGTAAATTGCATATAAATTGTATATGAGTTTGTAATAAATCGGTTTAAACCATGTGTTAATAAACCAAACTTAAATAGTATGCTCCACAGAATTCTAGCGTTTTACAAGTCTCGTTTATATTTATAAAGTCGGTTCGCGAATTGCAACGAACCTGTATAATTTGCAAATTCATCATGCCTTGTTCGTTCAACTGTCGGAATTGTCCCTGGTAGTGAGAAGATAAAGCGATAGCGGCAGACGTGTTTCGAATGAAAGTCTAGTGTTTTCATCGACATTTTCTTTCAAGTTAGTGACTGCTATATTTTTTTAACGATCATCATGTTATCTCTAAAGTAAGAAATTGGCACCTAAATAGTGACCCAATTTTATTTTCACGTGCACCTTCACTTGCTTCCTCATTTTACAGTTTATATACTGAATTAGCAAAAGCAAAGAACATTTTATTTCATACACTGAGAAAAAATGCTATTGAATCAAAAGTACGCGCTTTCGCGCTCGATTCAGATACTATTGATTCAAATGAATATTCAATGAAGCAATAGGACATTTCAGCTTGATAGTGATGCTGTGAATTCGATATAGTATATCTATTTGAATCAATAAGATCTGCTTTTGTCCGAGCGCGAAATTGCGCTTTTTTGATTCAATAGCATTTTTTACTCAGTGTATGTACATTGTACATATATTCTCTTTAGTTACATTTAATTCGCATTTGATTAATTTAAACATTTAATAATACTGCATTATTCATATCGAATTGCGTAATTATTATAATTTGCAGATGTGCACATGTCTTCAGAGAAAATGTAGATAAAATTTTGTAATTTTTAGATACACGAGGGACATTCTTTCATGCGTAGTTAACCGGCTAAAGCAGCTGTCAAACAAGCAAAAAAAAAGCTTCCTGTTCCTCTAAATTGATTGCGAAGCGGAATCAATTATTGAAGTTTCACGTTTCATTTTCTACACCTCTATTCTTTTAAAAATTTGGTAACATTTAGTCTTAAATGATCTCCAAGATGAAAAAATGCAATTTTTTAAAGCTCAATAAATATTTGTCAAGAACTATAAATTCTGACTTTTATATAAGAGCAAAATTGATTTGAAGACACTGAAAATGGACAGTTTATTTGGAAATGATTCGATTTTAAAATGCAGTTATAAAATTAGTCTCTTTAACAAGACGGGGTCAATAGAACGCGAATGACAGAAATTGCATCTTTCATTACATGCATAATGATAACGCCGATTGAGCTTAATGCGATTTTTAGAGGACACGCTCTTCATATGACTACGCAATATTTTTTTCCCACTCTTAAGCAATTAATGACGCATTTACATCACATTTCAAGTTCACTTAATATATACCCATAATAATACTTCCTTCATAAAAATCCTTTATTTACTTATACGCAATTACACGACTTACACTCTTATTTTTCTACTCTCGTTGCTTAGAAAATAAATCATGATCATGAACTTGAAATCATCCGAATCGAGCTTGTTTTTCTCAGTTTTTCATATTTCATAAGTTATTAGAACTAAAGACAAAGATTAATAACAATTCAAACGATTTCAGTGTAAAATGCAGCGATTTTCTCTTTTGAGTTAATCGATGACATTTTGTCGAAATACGACGATAATTCCATTGCTAGTCACAACAACGATTGTGAAATGAGGTTTGTTGGATTTATTGACTGTATGTTTATTAAAGGAAGAACTTTATTTTATAAAGTAGTGGGAGCTTGAAATGTAGCGTTCAAAAGCTCAAAGGTATCTGAATCTGACGTGCCCCACAATAAGAGGAACGCTCGGTATGTCCTGATCTGATTCGCCGAGTTACGCATACACCCAACAATGTCCATATTGGAAAAATACCTTACATTCTGGAAAATTACAGTTGGCTATTGCATTCGAGTTGTGACTCATTAGAGACACCCATATTGGCGGTTATTTGATGTATTTTAAGCATTTTATATAAATTGCTAACATATTGTTACGCAGGAACAAATACGCATCTTTCATTAAAAAATGTATAAGCATTCATCCACTCAAACACTCCTATTTCGTTAGAATCCAGAAACAGATTTAGACAATTTGGTCAAAATTTCTAGAGTTGAAACTTCAATAAATTATGATAAGACCCTAAACGGCTTAGGACAGTTTTCAAATTTACATTTTAAAATATCTATTGTAGTAATGGTTTTCTTGCACATTGTAAATTTCTTTAAGGCGTACAAATATAAAAATTGTTGCGACATAACAAGGTTTACTGGTAAAAAATTTACCAATCGTGCAATATTTCTTTTACAATGCAGCGATGCAATTTTGTGATCTGTAAGATGAAATTGTTGATAAAAAATAAGGAAAAATTGGCCGGTACTTTTTGTTTAGATAAAGTTCAATGCATCAGGCATTTATGTCGAATTTTGTGTAAAGAATAAGGAACCTTTGTATCCATGTTGCATGGCAAGTTCCCTACCACCATAGTCCAGTTTTAACTATTTATGTCTTATCTTTAATCTCACGATAATTTGCTTTTCGATAGTGAACTGTATTGACCCTGGCTCGTATGAAAGAACTGCGCCTCTATAATGTTGTTTATATACAGTTCGGTAGGCGTGTTCATTGATTTACTATTTTTCATCCTCTTTTTTCAATTTTATCAGTCAATAGCCACTGAACTTAAGGGAAAAGATCACTTATTGAAAAAAAAAGATAGCAGTTTAGGTCCTGATACCAAAATGAAAATGGCTTACTTAAAAAAATGATATCTTGATTAACAGAATAATAATTACCTTTGCTTTTATGATAACTTAAATACTGGCGTAGTTTTGAGAGAAACTATTAGTTATTAATTATGGACTATACTTTCAACAATCAATCAATTTAAACGATAATGACTTTTAGTAAACAGTGAATAATATTTACAAGAGGGAAGCAAGAAATGACCCCCTTAATGAAGTTAATTGATAAAATGAAATTTTTGCCACTAAAAGGTCATAATAAAAGACAAAGTTGACTTGAATGTCACGGAATGATTTCTACTGATATTCATATTCGACAAAGAAGACCGCATTTAACGTAATACTTTATCACTTTCATTTAACTTGCATATATATAGATACCTTTTTTTTTTTTTTTACAAGGAATCATATACTTTATTTTAATTTTTAAAGAAACCATTTTTGCGAAAATATTACCGTGACAGTGTATCAGGCAATACAATGTTATGTGTCGAAAGCAATACTACACTGAGAAAAAAATGCTATTGAATCAAAAGTACACACTTTCGCGCGCTAGGTCAAAGGCAGATACTAATTGATTCAAATGAATATTCAATGAAGCAATAGGGCATATTTCGGCTTGATAGTGATGCTGTGAATTCTATAGTATATCTATTTGAATTATAGTATATCTGTTTGAATCAATAAGATCTGCTTTTGACCGAGCGCGAAAGTGCGCACTTTTAATTCAACAGTATTTTTTTCTTATAGTGTATATTTTATAAGACGACTGAAGGAAACTCACGTTTGCGTTTGAAGTTTGTAACAAAGCCTATTAAGCATATAATAATATATGATATTAAATTAAACCATTTCATTGAAATGAAATTGGTTTAATATTCATTTAAAAATCGTTGCGCCCTAAAAACGAACTTGACTCATTTTCTTTTACCTTCGACTATTACGAAGATTTACGATGGCATTATGATGTGCACCACCAAATGTCACATCAATAGTATAACATCCTGTCTGACTATATAGTGATCATTAAATCAGAGACTCGCCTTTTTCATGTCACTTTTAGTCTTGGAAAGATACTTATATACCATTCGCCTATTAAAATATTTTCTTTACACATTTTCAAACATGTATGCACGATATTTATGGTATTTGTTGGTATTGGAATATCTCGCGGCGATACCATTATCTGTAAGAATATCAGAAGTAACTTGGTATTGGTGTAGTGTTCTCGACAATCTCGACGTAGCTGTGGGTTTTTACTCGCACACGTTTTATTGTTGCCAGTAGTACTATACTCCACAGGTTCAGGGAAACACGTGTTAAGTAATCTTTATTTTAACCGAGTCGAGCGACATTGATTTTCAGTCGACATGAATTGAATACCGAAGTTTCTCAATTCACTTTTACCTTTTAGAGCGTGTAACTTTAATTCCAAAATTGAATCTTCAATATTGATTTGATATTATTATATTATATTATATTATATATTATATTATATTACATTATTATATTATTATACATTATACGTTTGACCTCTTAAATTGCAACACTTTTTAGGAAAAATTGATATTACATTCAGGTTGGTCAACATTTTAAACTTTTAAATATCTTCCCAGGAGACAACTTATGAATTATACAAAAATAAATTGCAACGAATATATGTACATACTTAAATCGTTGAGATATATTTCTTGGTCCGAGAGCAAGCGATGCTGACAATCTAAAAATTACAAATTTAAAATATGTATTTTTGGATACTGCACAAGCGCATGAATTACTTGAAATACTTTTTCTATAGCTTCTACAACTAAAATGGTTTTTCATGTCAAGACAAAATTTAGTAGACACCCTGACAGCCATATTCTCGGTAGAAAATTGTTTTTTGAAGGGGAAAATATAATACACAATTCGTAATGACAACATCGTCAACATCGTGACCTTTTTCGTGATGAATTTTTAAATGGCCATCATTCCCGCATGCCTAAATCTGAATGGGGTGCCTCACCACTCACCAGTCAGTGTCTGTTCCCACGTGTTGAACAGAATGAAAACAATGTACTCGCAGTGCCGTCCGAGGATTTGGGTAACAGGGGTGTTCCGAGTACCCTGTAGACCCTGTCCGTAAAAGTAAAACAATGCCACTGAAACCGCGTGGAACGAGACGCAGGTGCATCAAGGGTGGCATAGGGCATAGAAAATACAGACTTACTATATACTACTACACTAGTATATGCTTCTATACTACTATAGTCATAGTCCTTTGCTGAACGGTGGTATGTGCACAATGGCGTGATCCGCCCTTCTACCTGACTCAACAAGTATCGCCCAGCCCTATCTGATTTATGTTCGAGTAGAGTGGACTCTTCAGGCCCTCGAAAACTCCACGGTGTGTCCATTGTGAAACCTTGGATCTCCATGGTATTATAATACGCAGCATTCGCAAAACGATTCTCTTTTTCATTGAGAATTAAGACTCCGGGTCCAGGTATCGGTTACAGGTTGTTAAGCCCGCAAAAGGAAAGCTTTACCTCGTCAATAGAGTCCGTGGGAGGTGGCTTAGTTTATTATCTAGGTATCACTTCTAACGCCGCCCGGAAAAAATTGTCTACAATATTCTTTCGACATTCTTGACAAGAAACTATGAAGTATTGGCTACATTCCCCCTACTTGTCTAGTCCTTAGTCCTTAAGTCCTCATACCGTCTCAATAACACCGCCTTGCTGAGGCGCTTTAAAGTCCTTTGCACCGCACGAGACTCAGGTCAAGTGTAATTAGGTAATTCACAATAGAATCTCTCGAAACTTTCCATCTCTGGCCATCGATTCTTCATTTTGGTCCATAGAAGAGATTTTAGAGAACTTGGGTTTCGTGAAAATACGGGAAAAAAAGTTTTCGAGGATGTTTTCATTGGGTCTTAATTATCTGTTGGACGAAAGATGAAAAATGCAGCATGTCAATTTTTTTTCTATTCAGAGTTATTTTTCAAAGGTTTTGCAAAAATTTGGGTACAATTCAAAACGTACTATTTAGTCACAACTTAAAACAGGAAATGTTGTCTGAGCACTTTGAGCAATTAGGTTACAAGCAAGGAAAGAGGTAATAATGTTTCTCTCAACTTTTAGTTACCGTTCCTCTGTGTAAAAAATAAAAAGCTGAATGAAAAGGCTTTTATCTTCTAACTAAACAAACTAATGCTTCTTAAAATAACAATTGAAGTAAGGGATTCTCCAGTTATAAAACGAAAGTTTTCAAATTATAGAAGTCTAATTAAAAACAAAACCTACGTTTTATTTTTTAAGACATAATAATGTGTACAAATAACCCTGAAGTTTTTTGAATTCATAACATGCTATAAACCGAGCTTTCCAAAATTCCAAAATGACGTTAAATTAAAAACTACATATACTGGATGCTTTCAAAGTAAAAGGATCTCAAATTTCAAAATTATTTTATTCGTATTTTAACCTTTTATCTGCTTTTATGCTCATTGTTCCTCATCCTTTTTATACATATTTGGAAAGAGAAATCTTTTATTCTTGAATTGAACTGCCGCATCATAGATATAAAATTTTTTGAACCAAACGTAAACGGCTCTTGACAATGTAGAAATTAAAAATTTAGATATTTTTTGATACTATGAAAGCAGAGGAATTACTTGAAATAAATTTACAAAAATGAAAATTCAAAGAAAATTTTTAAAGGAGTGAGAAGTCATTGCGCTCCGGCTAATAAATTTTATATCCTGTTCTACAATGCAGTGGTTCAATTTCTTTGTTGACGTCAAGGCAAGATAGGAGAATATTTGGTTCGTCTTGCTGGGTTCAAGTTCATCTACGAGAGTCAAGTCTAGACCAGCCACCACCTTTCTCGTCTCGAGGACTTCATAGACTTATGCTCCCAGGCATAGAGATAGGCTCCTCATTATCTTTTAAAAACATCACGGTGTACCTGCCTTTTTTCTGATTGTCGTATTTTATCAGACCCTTTCTTCAGAATTCTGCTCTTAGGAAACAATAAAAAGTCGAATCAGGGCTAAAATGTTTTAAATTTCAGACTTAAATTGGACAAAATAGAGAATAAATCTTCTTCCTAGAGATTATATTCCATTTAGAACACCGTTTGTTAACATTTTTTTTAGTATGACGAAATGATTTGATCGACGTAAAACTTTGGAATGTTATAATGAAATAATTTGAAGATGTTACGGCAACGAGGATTTAGGATTTGGGACATTGAATGAATCCAGATATAGAGAAAAGAAATTTGCGCTAAAAAGATAGATAGGAACGCGAGATAGAATGCGACAGGTCATGCAACATAATGGCGGATGATAATTCTCCATAGTCCACGAGGATGGTTGGTCGTCGAGGCAACTGTTTCCGAGGTATGGCTATGGCCGTGAGTCAGAGGTACATTACCCTTGGTCCTTTTTACCCACACCATCCAACGAGACTTGTTTTCTTCCGAGCCTGGGCCACGCAGAGGCGCGCCTTGCATTCCCTATACTCTCTTCTGTTTCTCTCAGGTCTTCATTTTTTTAGTTACTTATTTCCTTTTCTGTCTTATTTTTACTCTCAACTGTGTCCGAAGTCTTCTTTCAAGCTCGAATCGTCATAAGGCTGATTTTATAGATTAGAATCAATGCAATGCAGAGCTTTGGTAAAGTAATGTGAGAAAATTGAGGGTCTTTATTTAAATTTGAAAAGCGTTTAGTTAGTTACCAAAATTTTCGAAACCCATATCATACAAATAGTATGTAATTACTCTTAAATTAACTCTTAAATGTCTGTTAGATTTTTTTTTTTAATATACTGAAAAGGTCAAAGGCTACAGCAAAAAGTTTAACAAAATCGGAACCAGAAGGTTGTTTCGTTTTTTATTGCCTGCATACTACAATACTCAGGTTGATTTACTTGACTTATTTGGGACAAGCACATTTTTTCCACGGAATAATAAGATAATTATATTTATTATCTATTTGTTTATGCCATTATTTTAACTTGATATTGTGTATCGCAAAAAATATCGCATCATTGAAGTTTCTTTTACGATTTCTTGTTTCTGATGTTGACTGTAAACTTCTTTTGTTAATACTAAATATTTTGTTTACTTAAATGAAAATAAATACTGACTTTACTAAAACTAGGAAGTAAAATGTGGATAAATTTAGATAGGCAAAATCCTTGATTAAATTTGTTTGGTGTAACGATTTCCTTGATGTTTTACCGTACAAGAAAGCTTATAAAGTTACGGCACTGTTTACGTAGCCCCTCCATTCGCATGGCGCATTGAATCAAATAAACGCGCGCACACACTTTCTGACTCACACAATGTGCACCCACACGATCCGATAGTTATACGTTGTGTGTAATTTTCAATCGATGCGCTAGATCGACCTTGTCTTCTCGTCTGATGATGTTTATTGTACTCATTTCCTTGTGGCTTCGCTCTCATATTATATATGTTATTTCCACCACCTCTATTTTATTAAACTTTCTCTAAATTTTCTTTATTCCCTTTAAAATGCCAGGGCAGCGACTTGATCAATAAACCGAGAAAGACCGAGAATTTACTTCTGATCACAGAAGTAAAGGTAGGATGGGGGAATTTTTAGGAAAGAGTGGAAGGAAAATCAGTACATTTTTTTATCTAACCATCTGGATACCCTAATTTTTTTCCCGTACGTAGGATTTATAATTACAAAAGTTTGATAAATTGATTAGCATTAGGGCCGACATTCATGTTCACATTTATGTTCAGCCAAACTTGGAAGAAGAATTACATGAGATAGTGAATTTTGAGTGATTTTTTTAGACAATTTTTATCATTAATGAAATTTTATTATCTTTATAACAGTTAATCGTTTCAAACGTTTGATAATGGATCAATGGATTTGTTCACTGCCTGCAACGTTGCTTTATATTTTCGGATTTAGGCCAATTCTATAATTGTTGGATCAATGAAATTTCGCTGAAAAAACTTCATTGCTGTTAGTTTTGGTCGAGGTTTTGGTATAAATGCTTTTCCAAAAGTGATCTCTTTGAATATAATTAATTAGAGGTATTTTGCGTCTGATGGCTTTTTAAAGGATGTGAAAGTAACTAAAAGAATATGTTATCTTTGAACAGAATTGACGATCCTGATAAATAATTTTTCACTCAACTAAAAATGGTTTAACACCTTCCATGCTGGAGCTGCTCTGTTATGCCAGGGTCTGTAATATGCAAAATGTATACGCAAGCGTAGAGCCTGAGAATGAAAGGCTACATAGATTTGATAAATATCTGTGTGTGTGTGTGTGTATGTGTGTGTGACACGTGTGATCGTAGGAGTGCATGTTTGACAGTTTGTAGGTACGCGAGCACGCCTACGGATATGGCGAGTACGAAGTTTGCGTCATTCGTTTGTAACGTTACATATTTTAGTAATACGATCTGGCGTGCGAAATACTTTACTCTGCTTCTATAAGTTCTGAATTAAGAATATCTTCTGTTTCCCTTATAGCTATAATTTTCAATCTTAATAATAATATCACTTGCGTCACTCCGTGGTAATTTAAGATATCTTAAGCCTTTTATTTTTAAAGGGTAGAATTACAATAATGGCATGCACATTTCCAATCCATTATACCTAAACTGCAGTTTTATTTACACAAATTGTAAAGTTTTCTATATTTCAAGGAAAACTCTTCCTTTAAGAAATTCCTTTGTCTCAAATTTACATATGGTACCTACAAATTAAAAAATCTGAAAATTCTTTTGTAAAGTTATATTTATGAAGGAATGGAAGACTTGAACGCCAAAGGGTACCCTTTAGAAATAATTAAAGATTTTGGTTTGAGAGAATTGTACAATTTTTGGATTTGGATACTAATTTAGTGCTTTTTTTCGTTACAGGAATCTGTCTAGAAAAGTGTTACAAATTAAGAAGAAGGAAGTGTTGGACTAAGGGGAGAATTCTCGGGGGAGGATGCTCGACAGCTGGGGTTGGGAAGAAGAATTGGAGCAGGGAGAGGGAATAACCCTTTTGCAGGATAACCAGAGAAGTGAAAGCCCTGACACGACACATCCCGTCCCCGACAGCCGGGTGCTAAGGTATGCACCCAGCCGTTGCCATCATCCTCCCACCTTCAACTTGCCGAACTCCGGTCCACAGCCTCCTCTCGACTCTATCGATTGTAAGTAAATCGGTCATAAATCAGTTGCACTCCATCGCTCTAATTCAAAAGAGCCAATGAATTTTCATTCACCTCAATCTCCCATTCTTGCGATGGCTATTACCTTCTACATTGAATTATTTAAAATCTTAGTCCTTTTACTCAGTACATTTTCTGAGTCAGAGTTTACGGTACCGGAAACAATATTTCAAAATTATTAGACTTCATGGGGTTAACAAATCGTCAAGTCAGCTGCTGAAGTTTTCTGATATCACTGAAGACTCTTTACGTATAAAATTATTTTAACGTCAAAAGAAATGAATTTGAAATAAGTATATCAAAGCGTTATCGAAATCATTGGAAGCCCAAAATTCGGATTCCGCAGTAAATTTTAGACAAATATCAATTGAATGAGTTACTTCTTTTCTTAAGAGTTAAATTAAGTTTTAGGATTACTTTGGATGTAAATGAGTCTAATTGAAATAATTTTGATTACAGAGCAGTGCGAGGTGGCCAAGATGCTGACTGCGCATCCTGAGATGCACGAGAAGCGGGATTCCCTTGGAGGCGGGCAATATGGAACCGGCGGGGGTGGTGGGGCGATTGATAATAAATCTGCTCTTGATCAACCACCCCCGCCTCCTCCTCCTCCGTATCGAGACCCGTCGGATCCGACGATTAGCGCCAAGAAACTTCCAAAAAAAAGAAAATTCGTTCCGTCGGAACTCGAGGAGATGGATACGAGCAACGTCACCTGCAACGTCAACAATATGATAAGCATGCGAACATCAAATCAGCCAATTAGTCGTTCAACATTAGTTCATTCAGCCATGTCTTTGCCACATCCACAACCCCAACAGTCGCCTCTCCAACAAGTAGATTGCTTTCAGGTAACTTGAATTCTCATCCCATTAATTTTTATCCATCATATGGAAAATTGGAATTGTTTTTAATCAGGATTTTTTTTGTTTTTTTTTTTTAGATGTCTTCGGGTCAGTCGGTGGTAGTTTTACCTCCACAGAGTACAGCAGTAGACTATTCGCTCCGGGAAGAATCACCTCGTTCTCGTCATCGACCAGCTCCTGTCGCAATTGATCTCAGCGAATGGCGCGATCACCGAGTGTTAGCTTTAAGAGATTCCGGCTACTATCCTGGTGTCATTCGAAGTGCGACTCCCGGGGAGATTTTCATTGAGTTCGACGGAGAAGGGAAGGTAGTGCGTTATAGTGATGTGCTCGGCGCAGGGAAATACGATGTGATAGGCGACGCTAGCCCGTCGGTTGAGCAAGTTAAGATAGATTCAAAAGTGTGCGTCAGGTGTCCGACTGCGAATAGCCACATTGATGCAATGATAAATGTGTTTGTAAAAGGGACTGTGTGCAAAATATTAACAAAGCCAAAGCGTTTTGTTGTTAAGATACCGAGAGAGGACGATCAAAGTGACAGTTATATCGTGAAACGTGCTGATTTGAGATTGGTGCAACCACCTTGGTGGGACGAACTTGAAGAAGGGATGGAGGACTGCGAATCTTCGAGGGCTGATACTAATGGTAATTCACATCATATCTTTATCATTTACAAAGCACTAACTCGTTGATCCTCTTTCAAAGTAAGAATTACAAGTTCTTTGTTTGTATATGTAGATTTTAAATTTTAAATACATCGTTAAAATCGATGTTACAAGGTCTCAAATTTTCTGTTTGATTAGATTATCGGAAATCTTTGGAAGCTCCAGAGGCGATTTTACAATTGCATTCGCACCAGCATTCGTCTCATATCTCGGCTCATGGTGATTCCAGTGGTTATTACAGAACTACTGGCACCAGTCCTCTCATGGCGCTGACGAGTACTCCAGTTCATTCTGCAAGTACAGCACTCACTAATGGGAGCAGACCATATGACGATATTGAGAGTGAAGACGATTTAGATCGGGAAGACATTACATTTCCGGATGCAGGTTAGTTCGAATGTTAAAAAATGCTGAAATCTGATTTCATTATTAGATTTCTTATCTCTGATTCATGAATATGATTCATATTTGATTCGCTCGATTGCTTTCACGTAAATGATTTTTCGAATTTAAATCCTTGAGCTTCAAGTATTCAGTCTTCAAGGAAAATGTCTTGCTTTTCTTGAGATCCAAATATAATACTTCTGATCGGTTTTTGCAGATGCAAAATTGTCAGGGAGCAGTAAACGAAGTAGTATGCAAAGTCGAGGTAGTACCAGTAGTCTTGTCGAGCAGCGTAGTATAACTCCTCGTTCTCAAGCTGCTACACCCAGGTAAGATATTCGACATTTTCTCACAAAATATCAATTAAAAATATTTATATTTCAGTCTCGTAATTTACAAAATGCTGATTTTTTCTTTTAGATCTCAGGCGGCAACGCCACACAAATACAAAAAGGGTGATATAGTGGTTACTCCGAGTGGAATTAAGAAAAAATACAATGGAAAGCAGTGGAGAAGGCTCTGTTCGAAGGAAGGATGTTCGAAAGAAAGCCAAAGACGAGGTTACTGCTCTCGTCATCTTAGTCTAAAAGGGTCCGGACTTAGGGGACCAACAAATACGTTTCCTGGGTAAGAATCTGTATTATTTTTTCTCATTTTCTCTTTAAAAAGAGACCTCGCCGTTTAAAATAATTTATTTATCTTGTATTTAATTTCGCAGTGGTAGAGCAGATGGAGAGGAGACATCAAGGGATTCGGAAACGTCACCGAATTATAGCGATAGGAGAGTAGCTGGTAGATTCGATCAAGATGAGACGGAAGCTGCCAATATGCTTGGTAAAAATTTTGGCATTTGCATAGCTTTACAACTTTGCTTCACTTTTCTAATTTCATTCTTTATAATCGTTTCACAATGATTCTAATGTCCGGCCCGGTATTGCAGTGTCTTTAGGAAGTTCGAGATCGGCTACGCCAGCCTTTTCATCGCCAACAGGACAGTCGTCGATATCGCCCTGTATAAATCAGTCTCCCGTTCCAGCTCTGGGCCTCAACCAGAACAACGTCTTCATGCCAATCTCGAGTCCGGCACATCATGTGACTCCATTAATATCTCCGAGTGCAAAATGGAAACACTCACCGACTCAGTCAAATTTTTTGGTGCAATACCAGCAGCAAGTAATAAAGCCAGAACCGAATCGAATGGTGAGGCCAACTCGACCGGCCCAGACTGCCCCGACTGTCCCGACAGCCCCAGCTAGTATAGGAACCAGTGTAATAAGAATCTCTCCAGTGGGTCGTGGAATGCCCAGTCAGAATTTGACGCTCTCGTGGGCAGAGCAGAGTCCACCACCGAGACATCCCTCGGTTGTTACATCCATGGCCCAGCAACAACAACAGCAACATCAGCAACAGCAGCAGCAGCAACAACAGCAACAACAGCAACAGCAAGGCATAATACTTCAGCAAGCTCTTACTTCCAATAATGGCTTTGCAAATCATCCAGAGATCTCGGAACAGAATGTTCAATTGTTGAAACCACCTCATTCTCCTCACGTCCCTTTATCGGCACTTCCTCCACAAAATTTAAGCCTCCTACATAAGACTCAAGAACAGCCTGTGGACTACGCTCAACCCCAAACACAACCTCCAAGTCAGTCTATTTATTTGATGCAGCAGCACCACCATGATAAGAAGTATTTGGTTATAAAAAACAGTATGGAGGTGGTCTCGCCGGGCCACGTAGTCAATCAGGATGAAAAATACAGGCATACTTTAATTAATCATCTTGCTCCACTTCCATCTCTGCATCAAATTCAGTGTCAGCCGTCATCATCACCAGCGGCTCCTTCGTCCGTCCATGATAAGATGTCAGTTTTGCAACAGGTGAGGATTTTCATGTTTACCTTTATTTCAGTTTTTTTAGTTTTGAATAGTTAAAATTTGAGATTGTAATGTTTTTAATGTGTATGTATTCAACCGAATTCAACACTCATTTTTTTATTTTTCAGTCGAATAAAGTTAGTTCCCACGTGCCAGTGCAAACGGATATGCAAAGGAGTCAACTTCCACCAACGAGTGTCGTTATAGCAGCCACCACAGCAGTAACCAATACTTCTACTCCGACAAGTGTCTTCCAACATGTCATCGTCCAGCCGGGACATTTAATTCAAGTTCCCAAAAGCCAGCCTCTTCGCGAAGAAAATACAAAAAATAACGGAGTTTTATGTAAGTTCATTTTACATTCTTGTATATTTTAGTAATTGTTTCTTAGTGTGATCGTAATTAATATTAGTAAAGTTCTGCACTTCATTTTACGTCTTATACACGGATTTGTTGCACTGGCGTGTTCATATGTTTGAGTATTTAAATCAAATCTATTTGGAACTGAACTTAACAAAATTGAGTACCATTGTTTACTTTTATATAAATTAGAATTATCAAAATTACCACATGATTTTGGCTATAGAAATCTGGTAATTCTAATTGTAAACATGGCAATCCTGAATTAATTAACTTCTTTATTAGCAACCACTAAGTTTGAAATGATATAATTTTTTCCGTATAAGCATGTGATTAGGTTTTTTAAAATCCTTTTTTAATGTTATTCTAGAATTTGAAGTAGAATGTGCATTATCCGTTTTATCAGTAGTTTTTTCGACAATTGAAGTGCCTACAGAAAGAGAAATAATTTTATTTTCTCATCAGAAAAATTTCCCGATTCAGGTAGAAATGAAACTCGCCTGTAATTTTCGTTCCTAGCTTTGTGATATTAACAGTAAAAACACCTAGAATAGAATTATCCACACATAACAATTTTAAAAAATGGTTGAATCTGGTTCTTGTTTTTAAAACTATTTTCACTGTATAACAATGTACATAATTCACTAAAACATAAAGTGGAAAAGGGGCACGCGTATTTCAGTATACAAAAGAAACTCTTATGGAAAAAAGAGAAAAAAGAAAACCTAGTAGTAGCAATTTTTTCCTCGTGTCGTCTCGGCAATATTAATAAAGTCGAAATTTATCAATTCAAAACCCGCATGGTTTTTGCGAGTTTAACTAAATGGTAAGGGTTTCACAGATGGCAGCCATGACGTTATTTCTGCATACCAGCCCCATCCTCCAACATTACTCAACAATGGTGTACGCAACTGGAAAAAAGGTTTGGAATTCCAAATGAAAAAAAAAAAAAAACATATGGCCATAAAAGCATGTTGTAAAAGAGTACAATGGTATCCTACTATTTTGCATCGAGTGTAGTTTTAGAATTTTTCAGTACACTCGATCTGCATATCGACAACTAGTTGCATGAGTCTGAATCCTCAGTCACCACTCTCTTTCTCTCTTTCTCTCTCTCTCTCTGTGTAAAGACTTTAACAAAGTACCATTGTTAACATTACAACAGACGCATTTATCCTTGTCTATGGTCTTTATCTAATCCTCATCTCATTTTTCACCATTTTTGGCAAGAAAATGTATAATATTGCTTTATTACTGAAATATTTCGTGTTTCTACTAAACACTAAATCGAATTGTGGACCTCAATGAACTTGACTGAACCTGTTTGCAAACATTTTTTCTGCTTTCCTGTTATACTTGATAACTGAGAAATTGAATAATTAGTAAATAACGAGTAAGAAGTTGCAAACAAGTTGGAAAAATAAATTCATTGATATAAGCCATGGTTTGAGAATATTCTTTGCACAATAACTCATCATATTCTCCAGGGGTGTAGCAGCGTTCCTGTTTCCAGGATTGATCGCGAGTAATATTGTTGTATTGATGAGCTGCTATTTCCCTGTTCAGTACTAACCACGTTCATCGCAACTAACCCCAAAACTTCATTGCAGCTTTTTCCTGGCAGACTGTATTGGATCCACCGGAAGTGAGTCCACCACCCTCGACACTGAGTCCACCTCTAAGCGCACCTCCGATTCCTATGAACATAGGCAATCCTGGTGATGAAGTGCCTTCTTCAGATTTTATCACCCCTGCTGAGGAAGAGGACGACGACGTCTTTGATGCGACACCAACTACTCCTGCCGAAATCGAAGCCAATGCCAATAAACGCCGAAGTCAATCCCTTAGCTCTTTGCACACCAAGGAACCACAGAGTCCGCTCAAAGTAATTTTTTTTTTTGTGATTCTACAATTTAATACTTGTTTTTGTGCTGAGGGTTATATAAATTTTACAATTGATTCACATTTTACATCAGAGTGCGCCGTTATGTAACTCTCAATCTGTAACTTTTTAAATTTGAGTTACTCTTATTATTCATTTCGAAATACACACTAACAAAAAATTGAAAAATTTTCAGGCAAAAGACAGAATACGCAGACCCATGAATGCATTTATGATATTCTCAAAACGTCATCGGGCAGTTGTACACCAAAGGCATCCGAATCAGGACAATAGAACCGTCTCTAAAATTCTGGGAGAATGGTGGTACGCCCTGGGACCAGAAGAAAAACAAAAATATCACGATCTCGCATCTGAAGTGAAGGAGGCGCATTTTAAAGCGCACCCAGAATGGAAGTGGTGCAGCAAAGATAGGCGGAAATCGTCTACGACGAGCTTCAAGGGCGGTGAGCAAAGAGGAAAGCTCAACAGCACTGGAGAAGAAACAGATGCTGGACCTCCATCCGACGATGTTCCCTTGACACCAAGAACTGGTGATGACGTTTCAATGCCTATTTATAATGAAAATCCTACCGTCGAGGTAACTATTCCTATTAATTATCTCAAGCTTTTTACTTCAGTATTTGATTAATACTTTAATATCCAATTTTCTTTTACAGATTGTTAGTCAATCCTATACTTCTCATCGATTACCGGAAGCACCTCAACAAGTCGAAAGTACAGAAACAGAAATGAAACAAGAAGAAGAGGGAAATGCTTCGGACGATGATCAAATGGTTATTTGCGAAGACCCCCAACCGGAAATAGACTTGAAGTGCAAGGACAAGGTGATTGATAGCGACAACGAAGGGCAGGATGAAGATCAAGAAAAGAAAAATATGCAGATGTATTCGACAGTTGGTGGGGGACAAAAACCAGAAGGGCAGAATGTGAAAACGGATGTAACTTGTAGGCCCAAACCTATCAAAGGTAATGAACAGTCTGAAAGGTTCTTGATTTACGAAGGAAATCGAGTTAAGGGTAGTATCACGGGAAATATTATTACAGCGCGACTACCATCTACGAGTATAGAAACAACAGCCAAGTACCATCACACTTCTATGGATAAGGGCGGCACAGTTTCGGTCCTATCCGCAACATATCCTTATCACAGTCCTGTCAACCCCAGTGGAGTCTCGGGCTTCCAACCAACCGGAGGTGCTTTTATAACTATGCCGGTATCGCCTAAAGTCATCAAGCCAGAAGCTGTCAAAAGTGACCAGCAATATAGCACGCAGTACACTGTCAATAATCTCGTTGCTAGCGTCCATCCTGAAAACGGAAGAAGCAAATTCACAGCTGCACCAGTATTACATTCTGTGAGTTATTTATTTTATTAGATATGCTTATATAAAAAATTCATACCTTGATTGAGTGATCGTTTTATTTCAAAGAAAAGCATTAAGTTACTCGCTTTTTGTTAATGAACTTGAAGTTTCAAAGGTTACTTCTTCTATTTTTTTTTAACAATTCACTAGAGTTCTGCAATGAATAGATACCGAAGTTAAACTTAAGTTTTGTAAGTAAGTTTTTTTGTGCTTAATTTTTTTTAAAAATACTTTACAATTTTGACAAATTTTCTTCTTTGTCTAGTGGACTAGAATGCTGCCGGTAGATATGATTCACTTTAAATTCTTGAAAGACTTAGAACTCTAGATGAGTCGTTATACTTTTTTTTTAATAGTATCTTTTAATTTCTTGTAAAACTAGTTGAAAAGAGTGACGCTCAGTTCAATGGTTATATAAAGAGTATTGACGATACTAACAGATTGGATCTAAACCCATGATGGCCTTGTTGAAACAACAGCAGCCACTGCAACCTTTAGACACTGTTCACCGACCTCCGGTCTCAACAGCTCCTTATCCATCGTCCCTCACCTTGCTAGTCGACCGGGACTTGGTGGCTGTTTCTAAACCCCAACAGACGACCCAGTACATCGGACCAGCAGCGCCTCATTCTAGGATGTATTGCGGATTTCAAATTCCAATTTCTGGTAAATACTTCAACCTGCAACACTAAAAGAACAAATAAATATCACGAGTAAATTTAATAACTTTTGCATTTTATAATTTCAGATGCGAGTGGACGCAACATATCATTACAAAATCTTATTCCCGGTAGTAAGGTAGAATCCCATGGTGTGATAGTGAGCAAGTCTTATTCCGTTGCGACAACGAACCCCAGCGCGCCAAATTATAGAGGAATCGGTCACTCGATTGCTCGACTAGCAGAATCTGAAAAGAATGATATCCAAATGTCTACGAATCATAGCCAAACATATGGTAATTTGAAAGGTTTTTCTTTTTAGAGAAATTAAAGAATATTTGTAGGTGATTCCTTATTTTTATTTTAATGTGCAGGTTTGCTTATTTCAGCGAACAACATTAAAGAGCAAGAGAGGAAAGATTCTGTAAATAGCCTGATGAATGATAAGCAGAAACCATCATCAACGCCGCACACGCCACATACACCCCATAGCAATTCAGGAAGCAGTGATCATTCGGTTAATAAATCATACTCTATGGAAGAATCTCTGGGTACGACTAATGACGTAGGATCGAATAAAGGACCCTTCATGCTTGCGCCAACCCCTGCACAACTTGGTCGAGCACCCTTGCAAAGGAGACAATCAATGGGTAAGAGTGTATTTTTTGGTTTACTATTATGTATTATGGTTTAGTGTTAATTTTTAAAAATGTATCCTTTGTTTTTAAGTAGCAATGCCTCCCACATCAAGTGCAGGAGACCATGGGCCTCTAACGTCTCAACGTTCGGATAACAGATCGCTGACGAGTTCGTCTCAAAACTCAGAACATTCTTCACAACAAAGTATGACGGAATCTCTACCTTCGCCCTCGCCCTCTGCGAAGAAAGGATCATTCTTCAAGAAAAACGTTGAAGATGGAATGGATAGGTAAAATGTTTTTGATTGTTTCTACAATGGGTGAATTTTAAATGTTGTACTGAAGTTCCTCTTTTTGTTGCAGGGTACTTGAACAAGTGAATTTCCAAGAAAAGTTCTCATCGCTGCCAGAGTTTAAACCAGAAGATATACAAAGTCCAAGTGCAATCAGCATGAACGCTTCTGCAGGATCGTCCGCTCATGGCCCAGTAACCGGGGGGTTGCATCCATCGAATATCTCATCTACCGTGCAGGGTTATCGTAAAAAATCCGGTCAGGGTCCTCACCGATCCACTAGTAAGTTTGAAAAATGCTTTCATACTGACAAGCTTTATATATCAAACATTTAATTCAATTTAAAATCTCCTTGAATTACAAACTAAAATCTTTTACAGTGAATGAAGAAGAAATGGAGTCTGATGCCTCGGTTCCTGTCACTCCGAAGTCGACAGCAAGTGTGAAATTGACCGGAAACACATTTTTCGGTCCAGACTTTAACGTGGATGCGTACAGAGCGAACTCAGATCTTTTAGCAGATGTCGATGCAACTTCTCCTCGAACTCCAAAAACCCCCGGCGGCGGCACAGGAAACACGGTGGGAGTTGGTAGGAATGACAATGAACGTGGCCACAGGAAAATTCTGGAACAACGGAGACAGCTGGTGATGCAGTTATTTCAAGAGAACGGATATTTCCCTTCAACACAAGCTACCTCTGCCTTTCAGGCCAAACACTCTGACATATTTCCGAGCAAGACGAGTCTACAGTTAAAAATTAGAGAGGTCAGGCAGAAACTTAAGTCCAATTCTACTCCGATGAGCGCCAATAGTCTTGTGAGTCCTCTTTCGGCCGCGGAACCATCACCTAATGTTGCTGGTAAGTCAAATTTATTTTCAGTTTCCTCCACATCTCAAACATTTAAGCTTCTATTAATACAAATTTTACAGGTCTCACAGCCTAGTCCCAATTTATCCTATTTTTCTCTACTTTTAGTAGAGAGGTTGGAGTTTTTTTTCACTTCAATTAAAATGAAGATTGAACGACAAATCATTTTTATCACAATGTATCTACATTGATTTTTCATGCATTAAAAGTTGGAATCATTACAAACTTTTTTTAGGCTCTATTAATATGATTATTGTTATATTATAAATTTTTGTCTTTCCTAAAAAGTTTTTAAGTCTGTGAGGCTTCCTCGAACCGTAAGGTTCTATTATACGAAAAAATAAATTATTATTTTAATTTATGTTTGAAAATTCAATTTTCAAAATTTAACACTGTTGTAATTCTATTTAGTTTCGACCGATTCCAGAATGCCTCCATCCACTTGGCGTCAATGGTGGCTTGAAAGTAATAACTGCTGAAGGTATTATAAAAAGCGTGTTCATTTTCTTTTTATTTAGTTTTATTTTTCCTTTCACAGAATTGAATGTTCTGCTCCTTAACTTTTAAGTCTGTTTCTGGCTTTAATTGTATACTTTTATGGTTTACAGTTTTGTGTATTGCTTTCCTATTTTTACAAAAAAAAAAATATTTAAATTATTTTTAATTTTGTTATATTTACTCTTTTTTTTATATAAATGTTATACTGCCAATACATTCGTCATTTAATAATTTGGTCATTGACGTCAAAGAATGGAGGCTTTATTAACATAACAGGTACCATGATCACTTTCACATTACTTGCGATTCACACAAAACTTTAAACACAATTACATAAAAATATGTTAAATATGTACAATATTTTGTTAAATGATTAGATATCTTATATCTGATGAAAAACATTGTTTCCAGGTCCCTTAACCGCACCTCCCACATCAATGGGAGCTCCTCAATCACTGCCTGCCAGCAGCAGTGGTAGCTAGCGCCCACGAGTCAACTGTGATACTTTGCATCCCCTAACTCCTAAACACGAATACATCATTATCCTTTAACAAGGAACGCTGTTTACTTGGTAAAAGAATTGTTGATGTACAGGTTTCTTTCAGTGCATAAACTGTGCTAAGGCTTTAGTGCAATTCGAATCTTGATATAATCTCTTGTAGGTAACGTAAGGATATTCACCAAAGCGTGCTAACATACAAGCATCAGTTGTCGAGAGACTCTTTAACGCAGTTTCAAAATGTCACGAGCCAAGCACAAAGTCCGTTCCATTTTTCTAGAATCCTTCGATAGGTATGAGCTTTTATCTCCGAAAATCCAAGACAATAGAAGTCTTTAATGAAATTCTAAATTCAAATACGGTCTCTCTAAAATGAGGACCGAATTATTTTAGTACTGAACAAGACGATTTTGATGCGAGATCTTGGATCATAACTGATCATTGTAAATTGGCACGCTGTGAAAGATTTAAGAGAGGCCTAAGCCATTGTTAATATTGTTGAAAATACTATGAGACAAAGAAACGAGGGAGAGAGAAAAAGAGTGCTTGTATGCGTGAGAGAGAATCATAATCGGAGAGTATTAGAATTATAACGAGAAATTATGAAATGAAATCAGAGTTTATATACTTTAGTTGTACTTCATATATACTATAGTTGAAAAAAAGCTCTATGGATTGAAAAAGAAAACTACATTAACCATAGCACAAAAAAGTTATGTAACGCAATCAGCCAACATATTTATACTACTCATGAATAATGTGGCGAGTCTTGAGAGAGGTGATTCCGAAAGAGTTGAAATGTCTATTATTATGCTCGATCTCGAAACTCGAGATTGAGGTGTGTTTTGGTGATTTGTAGATTATATCGTATAAAGAAAAAAATAATTACGTGCCATTGTGCGGCGACAAAAGAGGAAATGCGAGCGTTGCGTTTCTCTTGTTAGTAATAAATTAATTGTTAGACGCTACTCGATATAGTTAATCTGTAAAATGTTTCAGATATACTTGAAAGTACTTATCAACTGTTTTTAGAGCCTTGCCCAAATTCTACACGCTTCCATGTTTTACATTTGTGTTTTTAAACAAAATTTTTATTTTATTTTTATTGGATTTTATTGTGTTTAAATATATTTAAATGAGGGATACATAACTTCAGGAATCGAATTATTATTTCCCATTTTTCAGTATTTCCAATTATGAAAGATTCACTTTTGAATGCTTTTTATTCGAAATTGTTGTAAATTCAGTGCCGAAGTTTAAAGGGTTGCATTTTAAATTATGCAATTCTTTGAACTTGCAATCGTATTCAAGTTAAATCGAAATCTAAAATTATGTATCTCTGATTTGAACCTATTTTCATTTTGACTTTACCAATTTTTCATCTTTTTGAGATATTTTTTCTCTGGGTTTTTTATTATATTCTCATCAGTAGAATATATTAATTTTTTTTATTTTTAAAAATTTTAAGTGTAAATGTCAGTAAATAATAGAAGTGTGTGGAATTTGAGCGAGAATTGTTAAATTTGGCTGTAATATAGGGGATGTAATTAGAAACGACTCGGTGAGAGCGCACTTTGAACGATTCTAAGGTCTCGCGCCACGGCACGCATACCGTAATTAGGATAAGAACAATGTCTCTTCGATATATTTTGTAAATAGATGCGTACGGTACATTAATTGAATTATATAAAGCGTAGATTGTAAATTGAAATAGACGAGTACGTTAGAGTTACGATCCATAGAGTAACGACATGAATATAAACAGGCAGGATTAGGATAGTTTAAAACTAGAATAATGGGCCTTGATACGTCGTGGACTTTTTGTGCTCGGGACGGTCCCCCACCCTCCTCCAAAGTTAGTCCTTTCCTAAAGTGTTAAGTCACTTTGATTTGTACATAATATTACACTACTCTAATAACTCTTCAAGTTACAATTTTTTTATGAAACGTTTAATGTAAAGGAGGCATCAGCCAAGTTTTGCTCGAAAGAGGGACGCTTAAAACCTGACGTTCGATAGACAAAGACATCCCCGAAAGATACGTCTATATGAATATAGCGTTGGCCATTTTATTTTTCGATTATTTCCTAATGTAAACCTTGGAAGCAAATTTTATTTTTAAACAATGTTTTTTTTACAAGACATAAAATTAATTTTTTTACAAGTTGATAATCTATTGAATTTTTTTTTTCCGTAAATACGTTTACACTTTCTTAATTTTATTTGATAAACTTTTTTTTTACAAATAATTTCGAATTTATCTTTTAAAAGTTTTTCAAAAGCGTTCAAAGGTCTTGGAATATTTAAATAGCAGCAATTGTTTTTAAAATGAAGGCTTTTTTACAGTAAAACTAAGATTCGACCGATGGTTCAATCTGCGAATGTGTCCACGGCTCGGAATGCCTTATTTACCCAGCAATCGAGTTTCAAACAGGAATCAAGCGTCCTTCGCGATTGTCCCGCTCAAAAAAACGATAAAATTACTATATTTTGTACTTGTGTAAGCGCGTAAGCTACTTTCCAGTATTGATAAGGTTTTTGAGAATGCTTTGATATTTTTCAGTTTTTTTATTTTATTTTTTTTTAACAAGGTGATGAAATGTGTTCCATGATTTAGCAGCCACGCAAGTGACTGTGATCTAGAAAAACAGAAGTAAAGTAAAGTGGCCGCTTTAAAGTGACAATTTCTTCACCAGAACTTTTCTTCCTGTCCCGATATTTTCCCTTTGAACCTCTATTATTTTGTCTTAAAGCTTTATATATCTAGCAACTTCCATGCTACTTTTATCTACTCACTGGCATACTCTGTTCGAGCGAGCGTCTTTTTAAGCGCAAAATCCGTGAAGGAAAAGAATCAGTTCTCTGGGAAAAAACATTCAACTCTGATTATAATATTACACCGAATCGGGTTATCATACCTGTATGATACTATTAGTTGCTATTATCGATTGTAACAATTATTATTCTATTGTCCCTTGTTTAATTTTGAAATATTTTTAAAAACTGTTACAAATATTATATATATCGATCGAGTATAATGTTGTGCAAATATAACACACATACGAGAATAATGTCACATGTAGAAGTGCTAAAGTCTCTCTATACATATATATTATATATGTATATATACATAAATCTGTGCAGTAAAATCCTTCTGTATATATAATAATATATTTGACAGAATACGAATATGCAAGTAAAATACAAGCATACGTAAATGGTAAATCATAGAAATACGAAAGTGATGATACTCTGAGAATGTGTCGACATGTTTGTGTACATATAAGGCCTTTTTCCTCATAATGTTTAATGCACTCTTTGTTAAGAGAGAAAGAGAAATATAGTCACTACTTTTTAACAATCTTGACGGTAGAGAAAGAATACGTAGTTTCAGTTTTTATTTCAATTTTGAAACATTATGGAAAGATGCCTCGATATGTATAGATAAATTTGACATTCTAACAAATATCAGGCAGAGGTATTAAAATCTTTACCAATCCGACGAATTCCGTGAAATCGCCCGCATTGTTTCAGACGAAGTTCAATTTTTAGAGATATAAAAAAGACAGAGTTTTAAAGCTGAAAATTTGAATGTGAATTATATTTTTAAATGTATTTTCTTTCAGTCTCCTCACGATTGATAGTTTTCGGTCACGTTTTCCTCTTGGATTTAAAATTTATTTTAATCGCATAGACTTAAGTTTATTTAATTATTTTATTCTTTCTGCCATTAACAGATTTTAAATACTCCAAAGTTTTAGAACTCTATTTAGGAAAAATCCGGATTTCTTGGAGGAAAAGCTCAGGAATTTTATTTTTTTTATTTTGAAAATCTCTAGGAGTTTGTAAATAATGTGTAAATAAAAATTCGGCGTCAAGGCTTCTTACTATAGCAATGTTTTTATCTTTTTACTAATCCGTTTCTGCATTATTCAGATTCAAAAATATGAAAATTGTTTATTTTAAAAAAATGAAATTTCAAAATTATTGATTTTGCTTTTTTATTTTCTAAGAAGAAATTCTTCAAAAGAAGCCGGAATTTTTTCCAAAAAGTAAGACTTCAGTTTTTCGCTCTCTTGAATTTTGATATTTCGAGCTTTGAAAATCGTTGATTATTGTTGATGATTAACTACAAGGTTGATCTTTGGTGTAAAAAGGGTAAAAAAAACTACTTTTGGAAGTACAAAAATTTTTAAAAAGTAAATAAAAACTTTGTCTCGGAACAGGATGTTCTTTGCGGAAGTATAATATCTCGTGCCTCTTATTATGCCACAAAGTGCTTAATATTGCAGTTGAACGACAATCTCCATTCATTCGGAGCAAATATTTGTTAAATATTTTAATTTGAGTACGATAGCAACTAAACGGCGATGATTCAACTGATTTATTCGATCGTGAATATCCTCGATGGACTTTTCATGGTAATCTCTTCACGCGAAGGCACGCGAAGGAATTGAAAAGAAAAGTTGTGGAGTGAGTGATAAACTGCACTGTCAGTCTCAAAGTCAATTTTAAATTCAAGTGAATTCAAGCGATCTACGTTGAAAAAACAGAAATATACAGCGACATATTTTTTTTCCCTCATCGATTGTAAATTTTAAGTGCATTTGTTAAACTTAATGGGACCATCTATCATTATTTAAAAACGAAAAAAATTCATCGTTCTTTTATTGTCTTCAAAAAAAAATTAGTCAGGTATTTGCTTTTATTAAAATTGTACTTAACGAGCGAGAACTTCGATAGAAGTGGCAATGTGTAATAATAAAAGAGACGCGTTCGCCTTTCAATAATTGTGAAAGTTTGTAGCTTCTTCTACCTAAAAAACATTAACTTCGATATTTACTAAGTCTACCACCTATTAAATTCTCGTTTTTCTTTTTTTTTTTCTTTTTTTTTTTTTTTAATGTTTTCAGAGATGTAAATGCAAAGCGCCCAATATTAATTTTTAATACAGAATACTATAAATTTTCTATACGAGACGAAATTTTAAAGGTCTAAATTTAGAGATATGTATTTAGAAATTATAGTTCGTGTAAAGTGAAGCGTTATTTTAGAAGAAAAAATTCAGTTGGGTGAAATTTTTCGCATTTAAATCTCTGGATTTAAAAACTTATCAAGATTGGTAGGTTTTAACTCCAATGCCCAGAAATGAAAACTTGTTCGTCGGACAAAATTGCCTCTGGCGCACGCAGATGGTCTAGTTTTTGAATATTATGACAGAATCATGTCAAAAAGAGTGCATGAAGAGAAATTATGTAATGAAATTAATAAGTGACAGTCTCTGGTAACATTGTATCCTTAACAATCAGGTTTAAAATTTTTTTTATACTAGATAAAATTTTAATTTATTTTTAAAAATTCTGGACTCCAAACTTAAAAATTTCAAAGTAGTTTCCAAATACTGAATCCGATTATAATTTTAATGATCTTAAGCGTATAATGTCTATTTTGTATAACAAAAAGGCACGAGTGCACTATAATTTTATATAAAAAGTAGTAAAAAATGTTAAGTGTGTCCACTATATTTGCAAAATTTATTATCAAAAAGCAGATTTTGAAAGCAAGAAGTATATTCAAATAGATAATATAAAAATTTTAATTTTGAAAATCTGCTTTTTGTTAAGCATCAATGTTCAAATTCTTGGATTGTTGCCTTTTTGGAAACAGCTTCCAAAAGTTAAGTAGATCTTTCGCATGTATTTAAGATTGAATGCACTTAACTTTCGGTATAAGATACTAACAGAAATGTCTATTTATTACGATCGATAATTGCCATGGGATAAAAAAAAAGTCAATAGGTAATTTCTTCCATTGTGACTGACTAAACCAAGGGATCATGGACTGAACGATTTGGTTGCAATCTTTGTATAGAACTGAAAATTAAGTGTTCTTTTCCTTCGTTTGAAAAGTGTACAGTTGAAATTTGTATTTGCGTATGTTGTAATGGAAGTAGCAGCTTCAACTATTATTTTACGAAAAAATTGTAAAGAAGGCAAAATATATTCAATGTTCGAGGACATCTTCTTTAAAAATAGTAAAATTTCTTAGAAATGAAATACTTCTTATTCTGTAAAATTTATTTAAAAGTTTAAATACATATTTAGAGTTAAAAATTCTATATATATTATAATATACTACGCGATAATATCTCAACAAACAAAATATTAATGAAATCCGAAAAAATCTTTGCTATCTAATCGTATATTCTTCTATGTATTAGAAAAATATTTTTGGTTTTCTTTGAGGTCACGTGAAGTGACTAATCTTCTCCGTTTCTTCAGGCGTGAAATGTAATACTGTTGAAATAGCATTCAGCATATGTCGTTTACTGGATGGATTGCTCGTGATTAGATAATTCACAATTACGTTCTTTAGATATTCAAGATTTGCTCCTTCTCTCGATTTGCAAGCTTCTAGTCTACAAAAAGAGAAGTTATTAACAATTTAAAATAATTTTAAAAATTCAAGAATATTTTTATCAATTAAAAATTACCTTGTAATTTGAGATTGTAATTTTTTTAACTCGTCTTTATATTTTTCAGCTTCGTGGAAAAGGTCCCTCTGTTTTCCCCGTAGCATCGCTTCCAGTTCTACGTTTTGTTTTCTTAAATTTGAAACTTCAATTTCCCTTCTCGCTAATTCCTGAACATAATGCAACATTGGTGGATTATTGTCAGCTGACAATAAACCAGTTACTAAATCAGCCGCAGGTTCACTAGTAGATCCAGAAGTTGATAATAGATGATTTTTATTGTCTTGAGAAAAGGAAAAATTTTTATTTGGTAATAAAGCTTGAAAGGACGACTTTAAAGTTAAAATCTCTTGATCTTTCTCTTCAATTACAGCCAAGGATCGCTCTCTTTGTCGCAACAGTTGATGCTCTAAAGCTGAAATTTTTCCTCGATATTCATTATCTTTTTGATTTATGAGCCTCTCACACTTCATTCTTTCTTCTTGAAGCACCTAAACAAATTTTTATCATACAATTAGTATTCTCTAATCTTCTAAAACATATTTAGAATATTTTTATAATTATCGATAATGCAATAATTTCATACTTTATTCTGATTTTCTAGTTTGATTTTAAAATCTTGTTCCCTCATAGTTATTTCCTCATTTAATAAACGAATCCTCTCTTCCAAGTTTCTATTATGAGTCTTTGTACGTTGCAACTGAGCCCGCTCATTTGCACTTTCGTTAGAACTTTTAAAACTACGTTGTATACTCGAAAGTTCGTGTTTAGCTGCGTTATTTTCTGACATTGTAATTTGTCGCTTAAAATCTTCAAATTCTTGTAAAAGATTTTCATACTTTAGCTTGTACCCAGAATCCTGATTGGCGTCGCTGAGATGCAAACTATTTAAGAGATCTAAATTTAAAAAGAGACGAATTAAAAATGGAATTTCAAGAATCAAACAAAAAATAATGGAAATATTTTAGGAGTACCCTTAACATTAGCACAAGAATGGTCCTTGTCTAAGTTCATTAGAAAAGCATAAAGATAGCGAATCTTCGCGACAATTGTTTTGGGGTCCTTGGGAAACTCGCTACTTGAGTGATCCCATCGATCCACATCTTGAAGATAAGATAATTGATCCTTTAATTTTTGAATTGCCACTTGATCCTGTTGTCTGGCTCTGTCGTATCCTCCTACTGTTTCCGAAAGTTCTGCCAATCGAGCTTCTAATCCTGCTACTCTTTTTTCGTGAACCATTGCCAGTGCCCGCGCCTGCTGCTCAGCAGCTGCTGCTTTCCTTTGCTCCTATACCGAATCATAATTATTATTCTGTACCTAAAATAGTTAATTTATATAATCATATTTGGACAAAATGTTGTTCACTATTTACTTCGCGTATCGCGTTGCGATGTTGCCTTTTCATCATAGTCATTTCAGCCTGCAAGGAAAGAAGCAACGGAGGCGTTTCTTTAGCTGCTGCTTCTGCCTGTTTCACTTTATTCCGCATTATTTCTAATTCAGCTTCTAAAACTTTATTATGAGATTTGCTGGAGACGTTACTTTTTAATTCTTTAACTTGCGATTCCAACTGTTCTTTAATTCGACGTTCATTATTTATAACCTTTTGTAATTCTCTACAAACAAGAAAGAAATATTATTTTTTGGGGAGTTCAGGTGATTATAATTTACAAGCTTTTGTATAAGGAACCTACTTCATCATAGCAGAATGGTCAGTTTGTTCCTTTTCTCTTTCATGTCGTTCCATTATTAATTTATATTTTAAATGTTCCATTTCAGAATGTGAACTATTTTGAGATTGTTTTAGTTTTTCTCTTAAATCCTTGATCAATCTTTCATGCTGCAAAGAAGAATATTTAGTACTTACGATTTTATTTATTTTTTTATTAAAATTGACTATTTTTTATTAAGATAGAGATTGGCAAAATTTACTTCTTCTCTATCGTTTCTTAGTTGCTTTTTATCAATTTGAAACTGGGCTTCCATTTTTGACTTTTCAGCAGAAAGAGTCGCTAAAGAATTCATTAAGGTATTAAGTTGCAATTTTAAGTCTTCTATAGTTTCTGATTTCCTCTCTTCTTTACAAGATTTTATCTGAAAAAGATTATTAGTATACAAATTAATTTCTGTTCCACATTT
The DNA here is from genome assembly GCA_032164275.1 of Synergus coniferae. Classification (NCBI taxonomy): domain Eukaryota; kingdom Metazoa; phylum Arthropoda; class Insecta; order Hymenoptera; family Cynipidae; genus Synergus; species Synergus coniferae. Next base: position 345,151 of record JAUEJJ010000018.1, on the reverse strand, counting down.
TTCCATTTTTATTAAACGTCAGTAATATATATATATTTAATATTATTTATATAATTATGTTTTATCAACACACCGGGGATGACTTTGATGGACTTTCTTCCTCGACTTTTTTAACATTATCCACTCCATCTTGACCAGGATTATTTTCTGGAATATGATAGTACAAAGTTAAATATCCTTTTTGAATATTGAGGGCAGAAATTAAATTGCAAATGGAATTTAAATTTTTCTTGAGAAAGAATTTCGATATGACTACAAAATATGATCTAAAGTGAAACAAAATTAATGTCTACATAAATAAATAAATTGAAACATATTGGAAACAAATAAACTATTAAAAAGACTCAAATTTATAAATTAAAGGAAATATAGCCACAGAATTGAGGAATTATATACATATAAAATTCCACATATGTACTAACCTCGGATATCATTTTGAAAGTCATGATTTAATTCTTTTTTCGATTCACTTTTCTTTTCTTTAATCTGTTTACTGTTCATTATTTACGTATTTGACACAAAGTTACATGCAATAATTATAAGCCACAGCTGGATAAAGCATCAATGAAAATTGCACATTTTCTTCCAACTTTATAACGAATCATTCTAATATTAACATTTTCTACACATCATCGCATCACTATGTACGTTTAAATTTATGAATTAATTAGTCGAAAGTGCTAACTTTAGGTTTTCCTGGTAAAATAAGACAAATTAGAAAATTTATATAACCTACAAAGCACCATCAGGGGCCACGGCATCACACGGACACACGGCATCAGATCATGCATCCACACACATATACATATTCATATCAGCTGTCAATGTACTGTGATTTTTGGAGTTTGTAGTCTTCAACAAGATTTTCAATTAAGTTTATATCGGCTCCTAATAACATGAATTACTTTTAATTTTATTAACAAACCCAAACTCATAATTTATTTTTTAAAATTTCCTAAGTAACGTATAAGCAGGTATAAGCAATATAAGTATCGAAAAAATTAAAGTGAAGAAACTATAAAGCCTGCTACCTTTCTTATTATTTTTATTTTTATTCAAAAATTTTTCCTTATAAGAGAATTATACACAATATTGAACTCCTTAATATTCTTTAATATAACTTTTATATTCACAATGATAAATCATAAACAAATTTTATTAGTTTTTTTGTATTTTTTAACTGCTCATACATTATGCTGCCTGTAAAAAATAAAAAATTCTATGTATAATATTTTGATTAAAATTATTAAGTAGAAGATTATATATAATACAATATATTTCTTAATCTGCAAGAAATTAGAATTCAGATTCTATTTCTAATGTAACAGGTCCAGAGTTTTGAATTTCGACTTCCATCATTGCTCCAAACTTACCATCTGAAAAAGTTATAAGTATTTCAGATAAAGGAAGAAATAAAAAGATTATAATTAAACCCTGAATAAAAATTTACCGTGAATTTTTTCTGGATTGTAATCTTCAGCAAGTTGAGCAAGTAATTTATTATAGAAAAGCTCTGCTTCATGGGCACACATTGCGTTATGAAAATCCAATCGATTTCCTTTCATAACGTGATAAAGAGTAAATTGACTAATGCAAAGTACTTCGTATTGTTTATCCTTTACACTAGCAGCCCATTTTTTGCCATCCTCTCCATCGAAAATTTTCGTGTTTAAAATTTTTTTTACTCTGCAATCATTAAATTAATGAAATTAATATTATAGAAAGTACCGTCAGTTGAAAGGAAAAATATATATATTGAATAATTTTTTATTACATACATGTACTCCATATCGTGTAGAGTGTCATCTCTTTTCATTCCTATCAGGACACATAGACCTTTTCCAATACTGCTAATGATTTTTCCATCGACTAAAACGAAAAAGATTTTATATTAGTATGTAATTCAAAAGATATTAATCACACGCTTGATTGATTTAAAATAAAAAAAATATTGAAGTTCATTTCAAGCTTCATAATATCAGAATATATTAAATAAAAAAATATATAATTAAATTAAACTATAATTAATACATAGATTCATTGTACATTAAATATTTGAAAATAATGAAAAGATGTGAAGTTGTGTCAACTTTTGTGCTCATTCAATGAGCACTTTTGCTTCCTCGCAAAGTAAATATGATTTGCTTCCTCATAGAGAGGATTATTATAATGAAATATATTATTAGCTGTTATTAGATCATCTGATTCGTTTCAACACAAGAAATTTTTTTCATCAACTTTAAAATGTGATAATTAGGAAAGCTACAGTTGAAAAATCAATTTTCCAAAATTATAAATAAAAATAACTTCCTTACTTTTCAATTAAAAATGGATTAATCATTTATATCAATTCGTCTCGACACAAAGAATCTTTATTTTCCTTACATCAGCTTTAAATTATGAATATTTGAAAAGTTATAGTAGAAAAATCAATTTTTGAAAATTACAACTAAGCATAAAAATTTCTTATTTTTCATAATGAAATGCATATTAATCATCATATATAGACCAATCGATTCGTCTTGGCACAAGAAATTGTTTTTCTTCTTACAACTGCATTAAATTTTGATTATTTGAGAAATTATATAGTCGAAAAATCAATTTTACGAAAATATAAAAATATTTGTAAAATTAAATATTTTGTTAAATATAAGAAATTCAACTTGATGGTATATAGTGGAATAACTATGTGTTGTTCTAATTCATAGATGCTGATTTATTCATTAATTCAAATACGCCCTTGAAAACCATTAAGTGCAGCTAAAAAATAAATTTTACAAAAATAAAAAAAAATTGATAAATAATAATTAATATATATATATATATCCTTAATTACCTGAGACACTAGCTTTTGTAACGCGTTGAATAATAGCTTTCATTTTGAAAATCGTGCAAAGTCTTGGAATAAATTCTTTTAGTAAAAATAATCACTTTCACTCCTCGTTAATTAACAAATTATAAAGTGGCTAAAGTGGCTTGACCCCTTCTCGAATCGAGGAGAAATTCTTTTCTCTGATTGGTTCTCTTTTGGAGCGACGCGCGACAAGTTCTCACTGTCCAATCAAAATTCACGAAACGTTAATTTCCGCCAAACTTACGTCGTGTGAACTTTGCACGATGGTGTTTGACTTTTCAAAGATTGTTTACAAGCAGTTTGCAGAGCGAATAATAAGTTAGTGCTGGTTCCAGTGACTTTGTGAATTACGTGAATTGTGTCATAATTATCGAAAATGAGAAAACTCGCTTTTTCCGACGTGTTTTCGACCGCAAAACGACGAAATTAGACGATCCAATGACCCACTTGTTGCGTTTAGGTTATGGCGTTATAAACAAAGCTACGATGGTTCTAAGCGTACGCTTCGTCTCGTAAAATCGTTTTTCTAATCAAAAAGGAATGGAGGCTGCTAGCATAAGCCTTTTTCAAGGTTCAGATAGCATACAAATAGGTACAAATAGTAACCAGATCCAAGAAGAAGATGAAGAGCAAGAAGAGCTCAAACGACGTAATGAAGAGGTAAGCGGGAAGAATTCAATTAATTATGCTTACTGACGTTTAAAGTTAAGAGAATTATTTCATAAATATTAATATTCATCACTAATCTTGTCTTTTCTTGACAAATATTTGCTTAAGTTCGTGCCATAACCTGTAGCTGAACTCACTATTGAACAGGTTTAAGGTGTCGAATTCGCATGAATTTGAATGAAAATTTGTTTCTTAGAAGTTAAACTTAAAACACAACTTACTTAGGACAAATATATGAAAAAATTTAAATAATCCATATATATTTATGTAATTTTAGTTTATTTGTCTGGATACTCTTTGCTGAGAAATTTGATAGTGTTTTTATTCTTTTTGTTTTACATTTTGAATGAAAATTTAGAATAATTAAAAAAAAATTATTAATTACATGTGCACATTTATTTTTTTATTGCTTCCATTAAATATTGTTTGAAAACTTGATGGGTATTGAAGACTGAGTCCGTTCAAGTTTTCTGTGTATTTGTGGAAGTTTGTTATTCTATAAGTGACATTTATTATTGTTTAAAAAGAAAAGATATTAGGACATTTTCAGGATGATAATTCTTTTATTATTTATTCCGAGAGAAAGATATTTTTATCAGGAAGTACAATTTTTCTTTCGATAATGATTGAATCAAACTCTTTTCAGTAGAAATTGTATGTATCAAGTTTTTGATATCAGTCAATATTATAATAGAATACTAAGGTAAAGTTCTCTGTTTCAATTCTAGGTTTCTTAATGTAAAGCGTTAAATTAAAACTTAAGGTGCTAATTTGTAAATAAAATTAACTTTTAATAAATCCGATGTGCAAAATGATTGAATGCGATATATGTAACATGACCAATATATTTAAATTATTCAACATATTAAAATTACAATGATATAATTGCTAATACAATTAACAGATAAAAGATCTCTTGACGGGAGCATTTGATGACTTGGAAGATGACGAAGATGCCAGCTCCATTAACAGTAGTCACTACCATGACAACACACACTACAGTGATAATGCGAATTCGATAGTGAATTCGTCTTACCAGCCGAATTCAATTGACAAAGGTCAAACCGTTTCTCAATTGCAAAAAGATTTCAATGTCTACGTTCACACTGATGATGTGAACAGTTACAATCATGAAGGTTCCTTTCACGAAACACCGGATGAAATCCGGAAAAATGTGCCGGATGTTCAAAACGATTTTGGCTTACGAGACCCAATTTCGACTCCATTCGGTAAAAGCAACAGGACAAACAATACAGATAAAAATACAACGGATTCTCCCTACGATTTACCACGTCCTGTAAATGTTGGATTTAATCATGAGCGAAGAGCTCAAGTTAACGCCGATTATACCTTTCATAATAGTTACCCTTACAACTATGAAACTCCCGCTAATCACTATGACGAGGACAACAATTTTCCCAATAATGGTTACATTGATGGATACAAAAATATCCTTCAGTCAAACCAGATGCGGGAATTTGGTGGTGGCGATAATGAAATTACTTCTGATAATTTTAATCATTGCTACGAAGCCAGTCCGAATGGGAGACTCATGGATGATTGCAATGCTTACAAAACTGCCGAGTACAACAGTAAAGAGCAACTGGAAGTTTTATATTCTGTCAGAATAAAAGAAATACAACAGTTAACAGACGAATTGCAGCAGTTGCATTTAGAGAAGGAGGAAGAGAAAAGCCAGTTGAGTAGGAGATTAGCTCTTGCACAAGCTGAAACCGAAAGGTCAAATTTATCCAGGAATCAGGTTCAAAATGCTCTTGGTACGGGAAGCTATAAACTTCTATTCTAATTTCGAAGCTAGTTATTTTTAGTATTGAATTAATATTTAAATGTTTTTTAGTGGATGCAAAAGCTGAAATTGCGAGCCTTCAGGGTCAGGTTACCTCTTTGAAGGAAAATACTGCCATCTTGGAGAAAACGAACCATAAAGTGAGGGCCATCGACTTTCTATAATATTGTAATTTAAATTTGAAACTTTGAATTAAAACCTCTCAATTAAACCTCTTAATATTTTAGCTGACGGAAGAATTGTCAGAAGCAAGGAGTTCGATTTTCGACCTGCAACAAAATATTTCCGTTTTTGAGAGAATGCAATCATTTCAAGCAAATGATAAGACGGAGTCAAAATTTTTAGAACAGGTACAAGAGAAGCATATGATCGAGGTAAAAAATATGCAGACACAAATTGATGTACTTATGGAGAAATTGAACGCAAAGGTACTTTTTTAAGTAACTCATCTTTTTAGGTTACTCATAATTTTGATTATAGTTTAATAACTGTTGAAAATTATTATTTTGCAGGAAGACGCATATACATCTTTAGAATATAAATTGGACGATATGAGAAGAGCTCATGAAGCTCTTATGGTTGAGAAAGCAGATACAATGAATCGTTTAACACAAGCATTGGAAAATAGTCAAGCACAATGTCATAATCTTATGTCCAATAACAACGGGCAAGAAGCTTTAAAGTTGCAAGCTGAACTGAGTTTAGCCAATCGGCAAAACGATGAACTAAAGAAGATTGTTGAGGATTTAAAGGTAAGGGACTATTACTGGAAAGTTTAGATTAATAAAATAGTTTCTCGATTATTCCACTTATTCGATTTATAGTAAAAAAATGTTCAATATTTAAAAAATGAATTTAATACAGCACAAATTAGAAGTGGCTAAAAGCGACGCTGTGCAATACGATTCCTTACTTGGTCTGACAATGGAAGATGAAATTGATTCCAACAGCCAAATGAAACTGGGAGATCTTCACAATAAATCTAAAAATAAACCTTGCGATGACGTCACGAACAAATTGAGAAGTGAATTGCAAAGGTATACATTTGGAAAGCCAATACCTTGAAAAATGTTGATAACGAACATGAACTTTGTTCGATTACTTTTTTCAAAATTATAGTAGTGATCAAAAGTTTTAATTTTAGGTGTATAGCTGGTCAAGCTGTAAAAAGAAAGGAGATAAATCGCCTGGAAAATACTCTTGCGGAAAAAGAAAAAGAATTAGACAAAGCTTCGACAATAGCTGAAACTTGTCGTCAAGAAGCAGCACGCTACGCGAAGCGAGTGAATGAGCTTGAGTTGGAGCTCAAGTCGTTGCTCACAGATCAGGCGATGAAGGCGAATTCCGAGATACAAAAATTGTCCAATCATTTGCACGAGGTTAAAAAACAGCACGAAACTTTAAAAGAACAAAAACTCTCGGTAGAACAAAAATTGGAAAAAGCCTTGCGGGACAATGAGGAGATTATTTCCAAAATTCGCCAAGATACTCTTGCGGAACGCGAAAAAGAAGTCGTAGACGAATTTAACAAGGAGTATCTTGAAATTCACGACAAGGCTGTCGAAAGAGTAAGGCAGGAAGCACAAGTAGAAATAGTGCAATTATCGTAAGTATCATTCATACTTTTCTTGATACATTTCTTTTTTACGTTTCTCAGATTAATATTTTTTTTATCGTCTTTTCAGAGTGCAATTGGACCAAACACAGAAAGAATTGGATCGTGTTAAAGAATTATATATAGATGTTTGTGGTACAAAAGAGCAACTCATAACGGAACATAGAGAAGAAATAGAAGCTCTTAAAGAGGAATATCGCAATATAGAAGAGCGTAAACAAGAATTTGAAAAGACAGTGCGAGATTTGGAAACACAAACGAAAGTTACCGAAAGATTGTCGAAGGAGTGTGAAAGCTTTAGAAACAGAGTTACCGAATTGGAAAAAGAATTGGCGTGTGAAAGAAAAAAAAGAGACGAGCATATTAAGAAGATACATGTGGAAATTGAACGTGGTAAGTCAATTTTTTTAAGTTAGATTTATTTTAGATAAATTGCATTAATGAATGTGAATATAAACATTATATACGAATTACAGCGAAAGAGGAGGCTTTGAAAGAATTAAGAAATGCGCATCCCGGTCATGAGATAAGTCTTCTTATGCCAGACTGTTCGGAACACTTGGATAAAATTAATCAGGTGCGTTATTTACTAATTTTTCTTAGAAATAAGATTTGTGTTAAAGTAACCCAAGATTGAACGACTTTTTTTTATTGTTTAAAGCTCGAGGATGACTGCAAGCGCCTGGAAGAAAAACTATCAGTCGCAATGGAAGATCAGAAAAGAATGACCGACTTGCAAACGGAATTGGACAATTTGAGACTAAAACACGCTCAGACGGAAATTTCGCAGGAATCCTGGAGGCAGAAGTACCAGAAAGCCATAGCAGATCAAAGCCACAGTCGTTCGAAAATATCAACGCTAGAAAACATTTTATCGAATTCGAAAAAGAATTCAACTTTAGAAGATTCGAATGATAAGTCTCTATCAAGTCAACTTCAGGCAGAGAAAGAGACCTTGAAAATAAAGTGTGAAAGTCTTTCCAGTGAACAGAATACTTGCAAGGAGAATATTTTGAAGCTGGAAGCTGATCTGTCAGAGGCAAGGAAAGTAATTTCAAATCTAGAGAGTAAACTGAGAAGAAATAGTGATGTCTCAAAGAATGATTTAAAGAAAGAGTTGGCTCGGTATAAGGAAATGATAACGCAACTGACAAGTAAATCGAACACTTCAAAGGAAGATAAAAATGATTCTGTGTTGAATCAACGTGTGAAGCAACTGGAAAGGGATTTGGAGAAAAAAGAAGAACAACTCCAGAGGTTAAAAGACTTCGAGAAAATTAAAGAAGACAGAGATCGACTTGTATCAAAGTTGAAAAACCAGGCCCATCAATTCGAGCAGTTTATCAAAAGCCAGAGACAAGTCTCGGCAGAATTAAATCTTTCTCCTCGCTTTTTGAATGACTACTCCGACTTGCAAAAACTCAAAGAAATTACGGCTAAGGAAGTTCGTGAGGATATGGAGCAGCGAGTCGCAGAAGAACTAAAAATCATTGAAGAAAAAAACCGACAAAGGCAGAAACAGATCGAGGAAAAGTATAAAAGCGCACTCTTTGATCTTCAGATAAAGTGTAGGGAAAAAGTAAAGGAAACGGATACTATGAAGGCAGTTATGTTTACTGAAAAAATGAAACTTCACACTTCCTTTAAAGCACAAGAGCATATAGTCATGCAAATTTTCGAAGCGAAGTTGGAAAAGATTCATCAAGAACTTCTAACAAGGAAACTAAAGATCGAAGAGTTGCAGGAAAAACTGAAATGGAAAGAGAAAGATGCTGATGAGGAACGAAATGTCATGGCGCAAGTTATGTCAGAATGGGCTGCAGAAATAAGAGGAATCAAAAATAAGGAGATGGAGGTGAGCGAGGAATTGCGTAAATCCTTGGAAACCGAAGCAAGATTGAAAGCAGAAATTGAAGAGTTGAAGGCAAAGAAGAATGAGATGCAGATCAGTTTAGCAAATCTGAAAACAAAGTACCACGCAGCTAAAAAAAGTGCGAGTAATTATAAGGTGGGTTACAATTACATAATTTATGTAACTTGGTTTACAAATTTTTTAAGATTTTGTTAAATTGTACCAGAACAATTATTTAATAAAATGGCAATATTTTTTAGGAATATGCTGGGAAGAAAGAGAAGTATTTTGAGAACGAGTGTAAAAGATTGAAAGAGGGTTACCAGAAATCCTTAAAGGAAGTGGATCAAAAACTGGAGGAGATAATAACTCATCAAAAGGAACAGGTAGCGTTAAAAGTGAAAGAACTTGAGAGTCAATATGAAGAACAATTTGAAAGATTTAAACTTAAAACGAAGTACAAATATAAATAAATGTTGAACAATGTATGAATACCATTAGCATGCAATATAGCTTTCGTAGCCTAGGATAAATTGTAGTTAGAAGAGGCTAGTTATGTTTTTAATTTAAAGCACTTCATTGTACAACACTTGAAATAGGCGGTTCATTCTCAAGGGACCAGAGAGTTGGAATCTAGAGATTATTTCGATTCTATTACCACAAGCTCTCTAATATGTGGATAATAACAAGCAAGTATTCATGGTATTATCGAAAACGAGATTTTAAAGTACAAGTTTCTGAATAACGCCCAGTAGAAGTGAAGCTCAGAGTTATTGTATACATAGATCTGACATTTCAGAAGCAAATTATAACATTTTCAGATAGTGAGTTGCTGTTGAAAAATTACAATCTAGGTGAAAATAACTGTAAGAATTTAAAAAAGTTATTATAAAATAATTGACCCAGCTACTTTAGCAATAAATTTTTGTACATATAGTTTAATTTTTAAAGCAAATCAAAAGAGCATTTTAGAATCGTAATCTTATTTCAGTACAAGAAATTTTTATAAAGTGTAAATTTTCAACTCGCAACGTACTAAGTATTTGGATTCACCATTATTATTAACTTAACACATAGATTATTTATAAAAACATATCTCACAGTACATGACTATCGAAGATCTCCATCTTATATTTTGCATTATAACACTAGTGTGATTTGAAGCTCTATCCTACCAAGATTTTTATAATCGACATTTTAAAAAAATTTCTAAAGACTTATTTCCAATTTACTCAAAAATAAATTTTATAAAAAGAATAAAAACTCATAATATGTTTAAATTTAAATAATAATTTAGTATTTTAAGAGAAACCCAGTGTTCAAAAAATTGGATCGAGTCTTAAATAGAAAAATAGAGCAATCATAATAAACATTTATTGCTACTATCTTCTCAAAATGTTCAGTATTCTCTTATGATAATGATACCTGATTGCCAGTGAAGTAATTTTTTTAAAATTAAAAATATTAATCAGTAGTAACCCCATATTTCTAATCGAACATATAGAAAAATGATTTTTGGAAATACTCTGTACTTAAAAGACTGGCTCTTAGTTTGATTTAACTTTTTCAAACAAATCTACTACAAATCGATTATTGTTCCTCGTATTTGTAAATATTGAGAATTGAATGAAATTAACTTTTGAATTTTGAAATTGAAATTGTTCGTTAATTATATAAAAAAAACTAATTACGTTTTTAAAAAAATAAAAGGCAGTACAAAATAGATTTTAGAAAATAAAAATCGTTTCAAAACTTTTCTGCAAGAGAAAAATTGTTAAAAATTTAACTTCAAACGTTGAAGTATACATCTCGTTAGAAAAGAGAAGTCTCGACAAATTAAAAAAATAATTATTCATGCTCTCGAAATCCCCTAACGGACATCGATCTTTCATTTTTCAGAATCTCATTCTATTTTCGGTCTTTTGTGAAAGATGTATTCTACATTTTAAGCTGTAATTTTTTAATTTTAAATTAAACTTCCAGTTTTTAGAAGATCCATCATAGATGGAATATAGGATTAATTTTACGATTTAAGAGAATAACACTTTGACCAAGCTCGTCTATTTTATTTGCAATAATTTTGTATAAGACAGTTCAGGAAAGTTTTATATATGTCGAGAGGTCAATGTGTTCAAAAAAAAAATATATGTACTCAGATCTGTCAGTGTAAACAAGTAAATGTTATGGAAATTTATTGTACAAAGTATGATTATTCTACTAATAAGCTAAATATGTGTATGTATTTTATTTCTTATTTGTAGACAATTGTACAAACGTGAAATATTTCTAATTTGCAAGTACATATATGCAGCCAAATCATAGTACATGACATCAATTAATTAAGATTAGAAAAAAACTTTTATTTTTTACGCTTAAACATTCTAAACCAAAACTGGTGTAAATTTGTTTCAATCCAATACATTGTTTCTAACAAAAAATTAAAGTACTTTATTTAAAATGGAAATTGGTGAATTTTTGAATTGGAATTTTATAGAAAAATACTCGATTAATTCAAGAAGAATTTGAACCTCAAACTTGATTAGCTCTAGCATTCATTGACGTACCTATGTGACAGTAATACTGATTTGAAGAAAATATTCTTATTAAATAACATTGTAAAGAAAACGACGAGAAACTTTCGAAAAAACGTCTCATTTTATATTCTAATTGGTTTTTACTTTCGGCAATATTATAATTACATAGTAGGCGACTCTATTGTATACAAGACGGAACCACGCCACTTTGTTTTTGATTATATATTCTTGTATAATTAGTATACTATAAAGTATAAAGTATAAATTACTAACGTGTCGGTATCGTCGCGTCTTACTATATTCTCTATAATAATATAACTAGCTACATAAAATCATCACTTGATAGAGAGTATTATTATATAATAATTAGTTGTGTATTTTTGTACGTAGCTCGAATTAATTTATTTTTTGTAATAAAGATTCAATGTCAGTATCTTGCCGAAGTATCCTCGTTATATTACTTTTCCTTATATTTTATATTTAAAATAATATTAATTTTAAATATCTAATAAAAATAGTAGTAACAGGAATAAAATTAATATAGAGGTTCACAATATTAAAGTTATTGATTAATAATTAATTTAAGTTTAAAAATTAAATTGTGTATTATCTTTTTCACATAGATTTTAGAATATTTTTCAAGTGAGTATAATCACAATTTTCTGTATAAGTGTGAGTAACGTATTCATATTTGTTTTGTTTGATAGATAACTATTGAGAGTACGGACTAACGGACATGGAACATGATATTTAGTTTGCGGTCAATCTCAGCCACGATCTCAGCTGAGTGATCAACAGCTCGTCACAATGGCAAATTATTGGTGTTCGTTTGTAATTTTCACATTTCTCTTTTCACAGATTATGTGTTTTAGACCTCATTTCTTCTCCGATTTGCTACTTTCGTCAAGATCAGTCAAAAATGATCATTTGGATTTTAATTACCATATTGAATACTTTGAAGTACCGGTTAGTAGAATCTATTCACAATGAGAGCTTCTATATTTCCATAAGGTTATTGCCTATTTTTATCCATTGTTTATTCAATAGGTGGATCACTTCAGTTTTTCTGAAAATAACACTTTTAAGATGCGATACCTTGTCAACAATACCTGGGAGGGAGGAAAAGATCCTCCTATTTTTTTCTACACTGGCAATGAGGGATACATAGAAATTTTCGCACAGAACACGGTAGGATTTTGCAATTTACTCAGATTCTTCCATAAATAAGAGAAATGTTAATTGCTCTTTAAGTCTAATAAAAATTAAAAACCATTTTAGGGTTTCATGTGGGACATAGCACCAACTTTTGAGGCCTTGCTGGTATTCGCCGAACATCGTTATTATGGCGAATCGTTGCCATTTGGAAACAAATCCTTCTCGGATCCGAAATATCTCGGTTATCTTACTTCAGAGCAGGCTTTAGCTGACTATGTGGATTTAATAGAATATTTAAAATCTCAACCGAAATTCAAAAAGAGTCCCGTTATAGTTTTTGGCGGATCCTACGGTGGAATGCTTAGCGGATGGATGCGAATGAAATATCCTCATATTGTCCAAGGGTCTGTATTGATAAAAATTTATGTAAATAGCTTAATATATTCATTGACAAATTTCTTCTGTTTGTAGGGCAATTGCTGCCTCAGCACCAATTTTACAATTTAGTGGATACACTGATTGCGAAGCCTTTTCACGAATAGTAACGTCAGATTTTCGAGCTGCTCATCCAACTTGTCCAAAGGTTATTCGAAAATCTTGGTCGGCTTTAACAAACATTACTTCAAGTCGTAAGTTAATATTCCAATTTAAATATGTGTCTTTAGAAAACTTTTTTTCTTTCTTTATAATATTCTAAGAGTTAATTATTCATACTATCACAGTTGAGGGATTGAAGTGGTTATCAGAAAATTGGAAACTTTGTAAGCCACTCACTAATTCATCGCAAGTAATCAATCTGAAAAATTGGCTGAGTGATATTTATGGAAATTTAGCTATGGTGAATTATCCATATGAAACCAATTTCTTAGCTCCTTTGCCTCCAAATCCAATATCTGTGAGTAAACTCATTTTCTTAATTTTAATTTGTTTTCGTAATTGTAAAGAATATAACTTGCTTAATTTTTCCTTTTAGCTTTTCAGAAATATAATAAATATGATGTTTTTTTTTCTATTATAGGTGGTTTGTAAATATCTTAGAAATACGACTCTTCCTGAAAAGCCTCTTTTGCTCTCTTTATTCCAAGCAATAAGTGTTTATACAAACCATACTGGTGAAACCAAATGCACTAGTATTGATGATGCTGCCCCGCAATTAGGAGCAGCTGGTTGGACTTATCAGGCATGTACTGAAATGGTAATGCCTATGTGTTCTGATGGCGTGCATGACATGTTTGAGCCAATTCCTTGGAACATGAAAGAGTATAGTGATGATTGTTTCGAAAATGTTAAAGTTAGACCACGACCTGATATGGCTTGTAAACAGTATGGATGCTCTGATCTTTCGACGGCATCCAACATCGTCTTCAGGTGAAATTTTTACATTCTCAAATAATAAAATTAAATATTACTACAGTATTTGGTTTATAATAAAAAATTATATTGAAAGTTGATTTTTAATTTTAATTCTTTTTACAGTAATGGTTTGCTGGATCCCTGGTCCAGTGGTGGTGTTCTGAGCAACGTTTCATCTTCAGCATTAGCTGTTATCATCCCTGAAGGAGCACATCACTTGGACTTGAGAGGTCAAAATCCCAATGATCCATTTAGTGTTGTACAAGCTCGCAAGTTTGAACGCTTTTCTATCAAAATGTGGATAGAGGAATATCACCAACGAATAAAACATAGTCAATTCATAAGTGAATAAGCATCTAGCAAAAAAATTTGTTCTGAAATTACAATTAAATAATTTTTTGATTTGCTTGGTTATAAAATGAAGAAATTAGCAAAATGAACACTTGTCTTTAAATGAAAACGTAAAATTATAAGCAAAAAATTATAATTATTCATATTTTAACTATCTATATTTTATTTATTTTTTGTGATTTGTCATGTGACAGTCAAACTTAAATGCACAGATCACAGATATGCATGTCCAAGCACCTTGCTACGTTATTTTCAATGTAATGACAAGGCCAGTAACAAATAAGGACGCGAAGACGAATCAATCTGCATGTGGCATAGTTCTCCTAAAGATTATAAAAGAATTTGAAGGATACGCGTGGTCGAACGGATTCTTATATTTTTATTTTTATATTATTATTATTTTATAATAATTGATTGCTTTTTAATTTCTTTTTATTGTAGCTGCCGCTAATTCAAGGGATTGAATGTATTCAAAAATAGAAGTAGAACTTGTAAACATTTCGGAAATTCCCAAATTTGAATCTATTAAAATAAATTAAAATAAATTTAAATTCAATTTTAGAAATTCTAAACTCAAGTCAAAAGGCAGAATTTTATAAATGATTGGCAAATATATTCTGAAAAGAAAAATAATTTTTTTTTCTAAACTTGCATCGTGTTGGGGGATTCAAAAGAATTTGTAATGTTTTATGCGAGAGAGATAGGTAATCAATTAATTTACGATACTTACTATAATGCTTGCACAGTAAATGAAAAGTGATCATTTATGCAAGATTCAAAAAGTACCATTACCGTTATCTTCTACTCTGCTTCTACCTACATTATAATATTTACATATTCGTTTGCAATTACCCATGAGATTTATATTACCCTTTTTTGAAATAAAAAATATATTTCATTTGGTTGTAACAGATAGTACAAATTTAATTATATATTTTTTTAAACACTTTTCCATGTTCCTCTACATGGATATCATTGTATCGCGTGTAAAAATGTTTAGTGCTTGGAACATGATACGTAGGTTGAGATATTATTAAATGTCTTTTGATTAAACACCTCGTCTGCGCCTCGAGGCGATTTAACTCTTTTGATGACTATAAATCTTTGCATTTGAATCAGCTCATTTTTTTCTCTCGTATTTCATTATATGTAGGAAGTACAATCCTTTAAAAATTTCTATTCCACCCCGCTGACTTTCATATTTTTGGTAGGTTCGCACGTGCGTCAAAATTAAAATAAATAACGGAGATCATTCATTATTCTGAAGTATAAATGACTCAATATCAAAAACCATTTCCTGGTTGATTTTGAAATTTTTTACGTAACGTTATATATCAATTGTTTCTAAAATATACTGCAATTTAGGAACAACCGATCAACAGAAAATCAATTATAAGTTTTCCCGTGTAAAGATAATATCTGATAATATGTTTATCTTCTTTCTTTCACACGAAACTACGAACTACTTTTGAGAACTCAATCACGGACAACTATAAAATATTACGAAATTATTTTGATCTCTATTCGATGTGTATCATCAAAATTATAGTCCGAATCTAAACAAATGATATTCATTAGAGAAAAAAATTTCATTTGAAGAAACACTTCACAACTTTATATAAAAATTTTTTGATTTTATGCAGTCAGTATATTTACTCTGATATAATTTCTATATACCTGCACTACGTATATGGAAATTTGAATATCACTCGACACTCATATGACCTCAGCGACGACGACCTTATTACGTCAGCACGTCACATAAGACAACAGACTTTCGCAATCATGAGATCACCGTTGCCATTAAGAATTTCTAGCCCTTAAGCATTGAAATTTCCGAACGGTTAAATTTTTTAAATGAAAAAAAAAATAATTGGATTGGAAATTTAAGTCCTGATGAATTACACTAACTTTTGATAAGGGTTTTAACAAGCTTTTTCTGTACAAAAAGTTTGAAGTCTTTTTATGGCTACATATCCATAGGAACATCAATAATAAATCAATATATCAATAATGATCAATAAAAAAATAATGATTTGAACTTGGACGGAGGATTTTTCATTAATTAAAATTCCATGAAACTAATGGATGAAATGCCATGAAACAAAATGGATCATTAGAATAATCATTTCGATGTGGACGACCTTTGAAAGAGCCTTACAATTACAAACGACTATTTCAAGAATGGATACGCATAAGTTTCAAATGATAAAGTCAATAAAGTGTTCAAGACTTTCAATGAGATACACTAGAAAGTCAGAAAGCCTTTTTGGGAATACGTATTACGCAAGGGCATTGTTTTCATGTTTTTTCTTGTCCTTCAATCAGGTCTGCCTCAATGACGCAAATGTAAAAATATTTTCGATAAGTTTCACACATCTGATTTAATTATAATACGGAAATAAAAGAATAATAACAGAATAACTGACTTGCTTTATACCTGAAACTAAATTCCATCACATATTTTCAGAAAAAGAAAGTAATTAACATACCGAATATGTTTTTAAATTATATGATTCATTCATTTTTATTGATTTTCTAAGAAACCCTAAAAGAAGTTGTTTTTTGATTTGTTATATAATTCTGAAAAATAAATATCATATAAATTTACTGAATTACTCCCAATTTTTAATCTTTTATGGTTTTTTTTCGTTATAGCAACAAGGAGTTTCCGGTACAAGATGCAACGGAGGAAGAAGTGGGCGGAATTTTGCAGCTTCTTCACTGCCAAATTTCCAGATTGGTCAAGGCCGAGCTGACTAAATGTTAAATTGGTAATTCATGTTCGAATAAAGAGGGGATAGGATTTTCTACTTTTTTTTCCCCTATAATACCTCAGTTAGTTTCTCAAATTTATCAGTTCATAACGAACCTTTATTCCAAACTACTCGTAAAATAGATATAAGTACATATAGGTACATAATATCCTAATAATTTTGACAAACTATAGTTGAATTTCAGTTTCGAAAAATGAGATCAGTTTTGCTACTGAGTGTGTTATCTCTGTTTCAAAATGGATATGGATATCTAAATAATTGTAGATATCAAAATAAATGCGCAGGTCGACAAAGATCACATATAATAAGTAAATGAAGATCAATTACTAAAAATAATTTAGAATCACTTCAAGTGACTATGGAATTTAATTAATTTAATCGCTTTCAGCTGAAATTCCTTCAAGTTATCCAGGATGTTCTTTACAAAGATGCGGAACTAATGCGAAGTGTACAGTGAATGAGGGTCGACCTGTATGTTCTTGTAATAATTTGCATATGGGGGATCCTTTGACCTATTGTTTTAAAGTCGAGTGCATCGGTAAGTCTTAAAATTAAAAAACAAGAACCCTTTAAATTACATTCAATTAATATAAAAAAGTAATCTAATTCACAGTTCACGAGGATTGCAATCCAAACAAGGCTTGCATAAACAACTATTGCGTTGACGCTTGTAGTCCTGGAACATGTGCCATAAATGCAAATTGTGAAACGAGTAACCACGTTGCTACTTGTTCTTGTCGTCCAGGGTATGAAGGCGATGGTTACATAGGTTGTCGGATCATAGATCCTTGCCAATCTCAAGTTTGCGGAAGGAATAGCTTTTGTGAAGTTCAAAATTCTTTGGCTATTTGCAAATGTTTACCAGGATATTTTAAAACGTCAGGAGCGAGGAGCTTAGACTGTGTTCATGAATGCGAAAATGACTATGATTGTCCTGCGAATAAAGCCTGTTCGTCTTCCTTCAAATGCGAAAGTCCTTGCAATTGTGGTTCAAATGCTAACTGCGAAGTCATCAATCATCAAGCGAGATGCACCTGCCCTCCCGTATGTTGAATTTTAAAAAGTTTTTAATTTAAAAAATGTTTAATTTTAATTTATTTTAATTTATTCCTTGATTGATGTAATTTGTTTTTCAGAATTGGAGAGGCAATCCTCTTATCTCATGCCAACCAGAATGCACATACGATTCAGATTGTCCACAGAATAAGCCTGTTTGCGATTTATCGAAATGTGTGGATCCTTGCCTTAATGCATGTGGTAGCGGTGCACAGTGCACATTACGAAATAGATTACCTGTCTGCACTTGTCCTCAGGGAACGGTTGGAAACCCTGCTGTCACCTGCACACCTGTTATAGGTACCATTTATTTTTTTCTATGTGTAAAGATATTTTTTTGTAATGATTTACAGTATTTAGAAGAATAATATACATATTAAATTGAATTTTACAGAAGATGTTTGTGATCCAAACCCCTGTTGTGCCGATGCAGTTTGTACTCGAGAATCAGATAATGGATTATCCAAACCAATATGCAAATGTGCCCAAGGATATATTGGTGACGGTTGGGAAAGTTGCCAACGAGCAGAATGTATAACGGACTCTGAATGTCCAAATAATAAAGCTTGCATCGACTATTCTTGCAAGAATCCTTGTTCAATTGGACAACCTTGTACACCATCTGCTACATGTGAACCAAGGAGTCACATCGCAATTTGCACTTGTCCTGATGGCACTCGAGGAGATGCAACTTTGGGATCCTGTAATCCACTTACTGGCACGCTTGGAATTCGTAATTATTTTAGGATACATTAATAATTGAAAAGAAATATAAATATACACATGACAATCGCATAAAAGTTGTTTCATTTTATAAATTTATATTAAAATTCTTTCTCTGAACTCCATGTGTGCGGTAACTGGTAATATAATTATTTAACAATTATTTGTCACCTTGTATAAATGAGCTAAATGTGAAACTAAGTTTTTAATTAAAATATACGCATTATTTACATATCTTCGTCTATTTCTTGACTGAACTTTAAGAAATATTTGCTTTAAAACTGAAAAGAGTTTACCTTTTCTTGAAATGGCAAAAGTTAAGGACATTTTGCAGAAATTGTATTTAAAAAGGAGTGGCGGCTGAATTCTAGAAGATCTCATCTGATTTACTAATGCCACAAAAAGGAAGAAGATAAATTACGTAATGCATTTTTTGTATGCTTGTCATGTTTATAAAAATCACCTGTTTCTCGTGAGTTTGCCAGTTCCTGCCCATACTTCCTCCTATATACATACTCTGATTTTCTAATCGAAAAAAATATATATTACAAATTAGAAAAATGGTGTTTAAGCAGGTAACAGTTCTGTTTCTTTTCTCGTTTTTTACCTTAATCAAAGGTGGTCCAGTAAAACTGACAGGTACAAGTATAAAATCATTTAATTCGAATAAATTAGCAGTAAGGTTTTATGTGGATAAATTCTGAAATTTATTTAAACTTTACACAAAAATAATCATTTGCAGATGACTGCAATGCAAATTCTTGTGGAATTAATTCAGAATGTAAAATGATAAATAATCAAACTATCTGCTATTGTCCTGATGATTTGCATATCGGAGATCCTTTCATCGAATGCAAAAAGGTCGAGTGTTTGTGTAAGTGAAATAATACCTTACTCTTATCTCAAATTCTTTTTTTTTTATAAAAAAAAAAATTAGGAAACCCTTCTTAATTTGCCTTTTCATTTAACAGTTCATAGTCACTGCAGCAGCAATAAAAGTTGCATAAACAACAAATGTGTGGATGGATGTCTCGGTAATTGCGGTAGAGATGCATTGTGTACAACTATAAGCCACGTTCCAACGTGTTACTGTTCAGCTAATTATACCGGTGACCCTTTCATAGCTTGTCTGAAACTAGAACCTTTATTCATCCCCAATCCTTGCATCCCTTCACCTTGCGGACCATATTCCGTGTGCAAGGAAGAAAATGGCACTGCAATTTGCTCATGTTTGTTCACCCACATTGGTACACCTCCAAATTGCCGACCTCAGTGTCAAAGTAATGCAAATTGTCCTTATTATGAAACTTGCTCTTCATCCTTTAGATGTGAAAATCCATGCAAGTGTGGCGAAAATGCTATCTGCGGTGTAACTAATCATCAAGCCACGTGCAATTGCCCTCCTGTGAGACAATTTTTTATTACATATAAGGGTGAACTTTTAAAATGGAAACACTGTGTTAATAAATAAACTTTCTTTCAGAATTGGCTAGGAGATCCGTATATCTCATGTAGGAATTTCGTACCAGGTATATGTTTTTTTAAAATTAAAATTATCAGTTGGCAATGTTTGAAAATGATTGACAAATTGAGATCCTTTAAAATCACACCGTAATTTCGAATTTATAGAGAATATGGATTTCAGCACTAATAAAACAGAACGAAGGGTGAAAAATTCTTCGGGCGTAGGTGGTGAATTTGATTGTTTGGGTGAGTATAATGATAGTATGTATTGTTTGGAAAAAATTAATGTTCAATCTCTGCCTTTTCAATTCACAGAAGATGATGATTGCATTTCCAAGAAAGCTTGCAGAAATAACAACTGCGTTGATCCTTGCATCGGTTCTTGTGCTCAGAATGCATCATGTAAAACAAAAAATCATGTACCAATTTGCTACTGTTCTCAAGAATTTGGAGGGGACCCATTTACAAAATGCCAAGAAAAAAATCCTTGTGAAGATGCTTGTGGTGTAAATGCTGTGTGTAATTTATTTGGTACTCAACCCTTTTGCCATTGCCCTTTTGGTCTGATTGGAAACCCACATGATGCCTGTATACCTGGCTATGAAGGTAGAAATTTCTGGGAAATACTCATTTAAAAAAATCCCTTTTGTGATTTTAATTTTGCCATATTTTTTCAGCAGTTCTTTGGTAACTTCCTCAGAAATATTTTGATGATTTTCAACTATGTATGCTAAATGTATGTATGCCTAATTGTCTATAAGATAAACTCTGAATTTATAGAAATATTGATGCCTGTATACCTGGCTATGAAGGTAGAAATTTCTGGGAAATACTCATTTAAAAAAATCCCTTTTGTGATTTTAATTTTGCCATATTTTTTCAGCAGTTCTTTGGTAACTTCCTCAGAAATATTTTGATGATTTTCAGCTATGTATGCTAAATGTATGTATGCCTAATTGTCTATAAGATAAACTCTGAATTTATAGAAATATTAATGTTGTATATTTTGTTATCCAAACGTAATACTTATGTATATCATTAATGGGGATTTCCCTTGCTTTTAAATTGGACTACGCAGTTTCAAATCTAATTCCGAAGGCTGCAAAAGACGGCAGATACCCAAGATTCTTCTTTTTTCAACATTAAGTTGTTTACTTGCTTTGTAGAACATTGTCCCTCATTAAGAATAGGTTATCATACACTTAACGATAAATTTGATCAAAGTTGGTAATACTTACTATCGTAATATGTTTACGAAACATAAACACGTGTATTATTAAATCGCTAAATCAAAATAATCAGTGAAAATTCAACCACTAATTTGCTTTAGTGAGTTTTTTTTTAAGTAACTAAGTTACTGTAAAAGATACAAGTAACTCATATTTTTTAGTAACTTAGATACTTGTAACAAGTTAGTACCTAAGACTGTTATTTCTTAAGATTATCATCAATGATTTCCCATATTATGATATATCTGGTTAATCTGAGGAAAGTGTGGGCGAATTCTACAGTTTCCTGACTGATTAATCAAGGCTGAGCGTGGGTTAATTTCAAAATAGGAAATCGAAGGCCGAATAAGAAGAAGAAGGGATTCTATTTCTCTCACTCTGTTCTGCTTTCATCTTCTGTGCTCGCATCGCAAACTCGTCAGTTCATATCGATCCTCGACTTTGTACACATTATTTTTGAGGCAGGAGGTAAGTGTTGATTGAAATTTAAAGTGTCGACATTTTTAATCAAAGAGTCCCTTTTTCGCGCAGTGTTATAGTGAGAAATGAACTTTATCACTTAAAAGTAACGCGCTATAATCGCTGTAAGGTCATAGTTACTTTTTCGAAATTAATAATGTGTAATGTGTTACCGTTTCCGTTCCTGAACAAATAATGTGGTCTTGATTTTCTTTTTAATTTAACTCAAAATTTTTTTGAAAAAATTGTCATCTTTCCTCAATGAAAATTTAAGCAGTTGCAAATTTACCGGCTTCGTTCTTAACAACATATGATTCGTTCCAT
The DNA here is from genome assembly GCA_032164275.1 of Synergus coniferae. Classification (NCBI taxonomy): domain Eukaryota; kingdom Metazoa; phylum Arthropoda; class Insecta; order Hymenoptera; family Cynipidae; genus Synergus; species Synergus coniferae. The sequence goes on along the minus strand of JAUEJJ010000018.1, from coordinate 322,929 downwards.
TAGAATTAGGCAAAATAATTTTCATATGGAAGATGGTCTCCGATGCTTTGCGTAAAAATTCAATTAATTAAAAAAATACAATAAAAAAAAAATGAATACAAATTTACGGAAGTTAATTCATTTATAAATAACGAAATAGGTTTCAGATTCGAAAAAATGGCATTTAAGCAGACGGCTGTTCTGCTATTGGCGACGATATTTTCCACTTTAATAAAAGATGGATATGGATATAATACCTATGGACGAGTAGTATCATCAGGTAAAATATCAAATTGAATTAAATTGAATTGCACTTTAAATAAAGACAAGATACCTATTAATATCAAAAAAACTTAGCTAGTCCTTAATTAAAAAGAATTGTTGGTTTTTAAAACCTCCATATTCTCATAAAAGGCGAAAAGATCGTTTTTTGCAAGATGATAATGTGATCTTGGAAAATCCCACGTAACAATTAATTAATTTTCTCTACATGAACGTCAGGTGAAGCAGTTGTGTAAATCGAGACTAGAATTATTGTACAATCCTTTAAGATCTTTATGAATGCAAATCTATTCTAGTTAATCATATAGGTGTTCTTAACTCAAGGAAATGATTGGATCCTTAATTATATGAAACAGGTGTAGGAGCACAGTGTGATGATTCTAGATGCGGAATCAATGCAAAATGTACTTTTAACGAGGACCGACATGTATGTTCTTGTCTAAATTTGCATATGGGAGATCCCTTGGTGCGATGCGATAAAGTTGAATGCTTAGGTAAGTCATAAATAATGCGCAATAATAGATATAATAAATGAAATAATGCATTATCTTTTTAATTGACAGTGAATGAGGATTGTCCTTCCAACAGAGCTTGCATAAACAACAGATGCATTGATGCTTGTGCCGGCTTTTGCGGTTCGAACGCGCAGTGTCAAACAGTCAACCATGCACCAATTTGCTCTTGTGCACCAGGATACACAGGTGATCCATTCACACGTTGTGTTATAGAAGATCCTTGCAAAAATGCACCCTGTGGCCTGAATACAAAGTGCGAAGTAGTTAATTCGGTTCCCGTTTGTTCCTGTCTATCCGGATACATTGGACAACCTTTGTCTGGCTGTCGACATGAATGCGAAAGCGACCGAGAATGTCCTCAAAACAAACATTGCTCGCCTTCCTTCAGATGTGAAAATCCATGCAAGTGTGGCGAGAATGCCAACTGCGAAGTAATCAATCATCAAGCCAAGTGCACCTGCCCACCCGTAAGTCAAGTTCTAAGGCAATTCGTGATTTCATAAAGCAGATTCAGCACTTCTTTAATTTCTAAAAGATTATGTTGCAACATTAGATACAACATTACTGATGTTGCATCAATAACTGTAAGTCTATTACTTCTTTCAGAATTGGCAAGGAAATCCTTACATCTCATGCCGAGCAGAGTGCACATACGACTCAGATTGTCCTCAAGGCAAACCAGTCTGCTATTACTCAAAATGTGTGAACCCTTGTGAAGGTTCTTGTGGTGTAAACGCAAATTGTAACTTGCGTGGAACCACTCCGGTTTGCAGTTGCCCAAGAGACATGACTGGAGATCCATTTGTGTCCTGTAGACCTTTCGAACCAAGTATGTATTTTGAAATCAATATTTGAAATGAATAATGCAATATGTATTCATATTATTACATCATTAACGTAACATTGAATTTGATGCATATGTGAAAAATTAGATTCAATTTTTACAGAAGATCTTTGCGAACCGAATCCCTGTGGTACCAACGCTCAGTGTACACCAGGACATGATAACACTGGGGCGGAAAGACCAGTGTGCACTTGTCCAAAAGGATACATCGGTAATGCTTTAGTTAGCTGTCAACGAGGAGAATGTTTCACTGACAACGAATGTCCAATTAACAAAGCTTGCATCAACTACTCCTGCCAAAATCCCTGTACCGGTTATGCATGCGCACGAACTGCAGTCTGTGAAGCCAGAAATCACATCGCTGTCTGTACATGTCCCGATGGTACTCGAGGAGATGCTGTAGCTAATTGCAATCCAGTTATTGGTACACGTACTAGTAATCTCAGAGTAGGATAAAAAAAGTCTATTGAGTCTATTTCTGGATATTCTCAACCTTCATTGTGCCATTGAGCTTTACTGTACTACGAAAACGAATTATACAACGATTTTAGATGATTAATATAATATAAACTGCACGGAAAAATTGCTATGGTTGTCACAACCACGGAATTAGTGAAATAAGATACAATTTGTGATTACCATAATCAAATGTAGTTGTAACAATCACGAATTAGTAGTTGCACCAAAATTTACTATTTCTGTGGTTGTGACAAATATAGTTTTTTCTGTGTGTCCTCCTGCGAGAATAAAAAAGTTGTTTGCCATTTTTATTTCAATTTTCAAAGTGTAGATGGATTAAATTATTATATTACACGAGACTTTCATACATGAATATTATGAATGAAGGAATTTTCCTTTTAGTATACAGAAAGAAAATATTTCACCTTTATATTGCTATATTGCTACTCGATCACATTTCTTCAATGCTGATAAGACCGGTTCCTTATTGTGCAGATATTAATAATATATGACAGTTAATCGTTAGCATTGAGATGCCTCTGAGAAATTAATTGAGTAGTTTTTATTCATAACGACGCATTTCAGACGGTTGTAGACAACTGAGATAAGTTTATATTTGAATTTTTAATTTATAAAAACCTTTTGCTTTTTCAAAATGTGAATATACTTGTCACATTAATTATATGCATCAACTTGTGTGCTGACCGAATTTTCTCTATGATACTCTGTATGAAATTATCTTTTTTTAATTTTCTACTTTAGCTCTGTACGCTATCTGCAATGAAATATATTTTTATGAAAAATTTACCTAATACTGTTTGTTTTCTTAACCTCTTATCTGCTGGCCAGTGGCACCGCACGTGGCACCCGTACTTTACTACGCATGCGTCGCGGTCGGCATCTGATTGGTTGCTATTCGCGCGCAGTTTAAAATGCAAAAAAAAACTTTATTATTTATTATAAATAATAGCATATAATATAAAAGTTTTAATTTAAATGTTACACATTTTAACCAAAGATATTATTCTAAAAAATTACTGAGAATCCTATTAAAAGAAGAAAAAATAGTACTTTTGAAAAAATGTACATATTTTTAAACCCCCCTTCCCCTCACACTCTTCTGCAGAATAAGACACTAGCTACACTACCGGCAGTTGTATGAGTTGCAGTGAGTTGGTATGTAGTGGTTGGTGGCGTTCGCGTTGGTAGCGTTGGTGGTGCAATTGTGCAAGTTGGTGCGTGTGCCGTCGTGGGTTGTGTGAGGGGCAGGTTTCAAGCAACATTGTTACTAAAATAGGTGAAATAATTGTATAAGTAAAATCGACTTGCAATATAAACTAATATTGATATTTTTTCATAAAACAAAGTTCAAAAGCTACCGGAAGATTTTTTTTTATTATATTTGTGTGTAACGAAGTCAACCATGTGTTTTGTAACACATGCCGACGTTTCGCATCTAAAACATTATTTTAAGAGCTATATTTGTGCACTTTACAGATTGCAAATGCAGTATTAGTAAAATAAAGACCAATTTTCAAAATGCAATCACTTACAAGAGAGTTGATATCATTTGTTTTGGTGATAAATGGTCCTTAAATACTAATGAAATCCTAACCTCGAAATTAGTAAAAAGAGTGCTGTTCTGTTGCAATTTTGTCTTTCCCTTATCAGAAATGCTCAGCTCAAAAAATAAATATTTTAATCATATATGTTCATTTTAAGCGTATTACATGCGTCAGTTTGAGTGCATGTTCCGAAAATACTTAGGTATTGATCTTTGATGAAATTTTGACGTTTAGGATGTTTTGACGTTACAAAAAGATTTGGTATTTCTTCTAACGGTTAAATTTATCCAGTAGGAGTTAAGAGTTAATTTTTTATTTGGATTATTTACATTTAGAAGGAAAGTATGGAAAATGTTATAAAACGTTTGAGTACTTTTAACTTTCCTAATTTTAAATGAAAGTAAATACTATTAATCTTTCAGGAAAACTTTCATCATGAGTCGTTTCTTCGCAACTGGTACAGACTCCGAGTCTGATAGCTCGTCGGAAGAGGAGCAAGTACAACGCGCACCTGCAGCAAATTTTACCGTATGTATTTTAATGATACTCTTAATTTTAAATACACTAATGAGAAAACTTGGTAATGAATAAGAAAAGTGAAGTGATTATTATAATAAATTAATTCTTACAGTTCAGCGATGAAGAAGAGGAGCAGAAGCGTGTCGTACGCTCGACTAAAGAGAAGAGATATGAAGAGATCACAAATCTCATCAAACTTATCCGAAACTATAAAAAGATCAAGGATATGAGTTCTATGCTTACAAGTGCGTAATTTAAATTACTTCCCTAGTTACATTTTTTTTATACAGAGTAACATAATCTTCTACATTTTATTAATTTTTTCTATCAGGTTTCGAAGATTTGCAGCGCGCATATCAAAAGGCATTGCCTGTCGTAATGAAGGAAGAGAGTGGCCAAACGCCTCGTTTTTACGTGCGATGCTTGGTCGAAATGGAAGACTTCATCAACGAAGTATGGGAAGATCGTGAAGGACGCAAAAACATGTCCAAGAATAATTCTAAATCTCTCGCCTCCTTACGTCAGAAGCTTCGTAAATACAACAAAGATTTCGAAGAGGATATTGCTAAATTCCGTGAAAATCCTGACCAGGATGATGATGAAGAAGATGAGAAAGGTACTCACTAGATTAAAAACTTTTTTGAAAATTTAGTTAATATAAAGTGCTAGAATTTGTTTCTGACGAAAATTTCGTTTGTAGTTGAAGAAGCCGAAGTATCTGATGATGAAGAAGACCGAACTGCTGCTTTCAAAAAAACAAGCCAAGAACCTATACCAGATGTTTCTAAATTCAAGGTATATTGAGAAAATTTTGATTCATATTTGAAGACAAGAGAAGTCTCTTAATTTTTCAATTTGCAGAAGGGTGCAGCAGATGGAGAAGATGGAAGTGAAAGCGATTCCGACTGGGGAAGTGATTCAGACAGTGATAGCACCAGCAGCGACGATGAAGGCCAATATCAGAATATTCGTGAGCGTTTTATTAAAAAGTATGTAATATACAACTTGTATTAAATTTTTTTGATAGCTAAATTCAAATGCCTATTGAAGTTTAAATAATTAAAATTTTGAACTCTACTTTATTTACAGAACAACTGATAAAGAAGGAGATGACGAAGATAAATCTAAAAAGAAAGAACAGAAACGAAAAGATAAGGATAGGAAGAAAAAGCGCGACGAGGATGATGGCGAAGGCGAATGGGAAACAGTCAAAGGAGGAGTCGCGATACCTTCCGAGAAACCGAAGATGTTCGCCAAGGACGCAGAGATTAATGTGCCGGCTGTTCTTAAGAAATTGACTGAAGTTATTGCTGCTCGTGGTAAAAAGCGAACTGATCGCCGTGAGCAAATTGAACTTCTCCACGAACTTCAAATGATATCCGAAACGCACAATCTTGGACCAGCGGTTGCTATTAAAATCAAATTTTCCATCGTTTCTTCAATCTTTGATTACAATCCTAAAGTCTCCGACGCTATGAAACCGGAGTACTGGTCTAAGTGAGTCTTTTGCATACCATGTCATATAATATCTTTTAATTAATCCAGTAATTTAGTATACTTTAAAACAATCTAATATACCTATTTAATATTTGAAAGCTAACTAATGTTTCTTTATAGATTGCTCGAACGTATCTCCGAAATGCTGGACATGATACTAAATACACCAGATTTACTGATCGCTGAAACTGTCTCTGAAGATGAAGAACAGTACGATAAGCCACCATATAAAATGCATGGTTGTGTTCTCACGTTGGTGGAGAGACTTGACGAAGAGTTCACGAAACTTCTGAAGGAATGTGATCCTCACAGCAACGAATATGTCGAAAGGTAGTGTAACAAATTTAAGCTTCGATTTTTGAGTTAACAGATTGCAGAGATTACATCAGAGTATCATTTGCAGATTGAAGGATGAAAAGCAAGTCGCTTCAATTATAGATAAAGTACAGGAGTATCTTGAGAGGAAGGGAACCGTTTCAGAGATTTGCAGGGTGAACGTCCGCAAAATTGAACATCTTTATTACAAATTCGACCCCAATGTTCTTAAACAAAATGCCGTAAGTTAATTTTTCAATACTTTGGTATTCTATAATCCAAATTTAAATTCTTATTTTATTCCAATCTATATTACATTTTTCAGGGTGAGATTCCTGCTGATGTTGTTACATCTGTTAAAGTCATGGAAAAACTTTGCAAGTACGTCTACGCTTATGATGGAACTGACAGGCTTCGAACTCGTGCTATATTATCGCACATTTATCACCATGCATTACACGATAACTGGTTCCAAGCTAGAGATTTGATGCTTATGTCTCATTTACAAGAAACTATCCAACATTCCGATCCGGCCACTCAGGTATTTCAATCTTCTAGCTATTTCAATCTTTGAAATGAGTTCCAGCTCATGCAATTCTTATCTTCTTTTTTTTTAGAAATTTATCATATTTCAATTGGAAATGATTTCAGATTTTGTACAATCGTACAATGGCTAACTTAGGACTTTGTGCCTTCCGTCACGCAAACATTAAAGAGGCTCATAATTGTCTCGTTGATCTTATGATGACAGGAAAGGTCAAGGAACTGTTGGCTCAGGGTTTGTTGCCTCAACGCCAACATGAGCGTAGCAAAGAACAAGAGAAGATTGAAAAGCAAAGGCAAATGCCCTTCCACATGCACATCAACTTGGAACTGCTCGAATGTGTTTACCTTGTTTCTGCAATGCTCATCGAAATACCCTACATGGCTGGTAAAATTTATTATTATTTAAAATATTGGTTTGATATAAAATTAATATATCTTCTTTCTGAGCTACTAAATTGTAATTTAATTTCAACAGCCCACGAATTTGATGCGAGAAGAAGGATGATTTCGAAGACCTTTTACCAGCAACTGAGGTCAAGCGAACGTCAATCTTTAGTCGGTCCACCTGAGTCTATGAGAGAGCACGTAGTCGCAGCAGCGAAGGCTATGCGAAATGGAAACTGGGTTGGTTGTAACATCTTTATTATCAACGAGAAGATGAATGCTAAGGTAATTTAAAAAACAGCTGATTTAAATATTTAGAAATGAAAGAAAATGGAAATTACACTTTTATTTTTATAAATTAGTAAGATATAGTAGATTTACAACGGAATTAATTTTTGTTTAGGTTTGGGACTTGTTCTATCAAGCAGACAAAGTTCGTGCGATGCTGACTAGGTTGATCAAAGAAGAAGCACTCAGAACTTATCTCTTCACTTATTCACACGTCTACGATTCGATTGCTATACCCAGATTGGCAGAAATGTTCCAACTAAAGAAGAATGTTGTTCTTTCCACGATTAGTAAAATGATTATCAACGAAGAACTTATGGTAAGATCTCTTATAAGAAGAACAAATACTTTAAAAGGCAGTATGGGATTTATTTGAAGCTAATGTATATTATTTTCTTTCAGGCATCGCTGGACGATCCAACAGAAACTGTCGTGATGCATCGCAGCGAACCAAGTCGTCTTCAATCATTGGCTCTACAACTCACTGACAAAGTGAACAACTTAGTCGATTCCAACGAACGCATTTTCGAAATGAAACAAGGTAGTAAGATACTCCATTAAATAATCAAATGGTTAGACTGTTGTATTAGGTAATTCTAAACGAAAATCAAATTATTATTTTCCCAGGTAACTTCTTCTCGAGAGGTGGAAACCAAGGCAACTTCCGCGACCGGCAGAACTTCAATCGTCAAGGTCAAGATTGGGGACGTCAAAGACGCGATCGTGATCGCAATCGAGAAGAGAATCGTAATTATTGATCGAATCATTGAACGTCATAAGCTTCTTTGTGAGTTATACAACGTTTTTATATCAATTTGAAAAAGTATTAGGTTTAATACAATAAATGATATCATTATTTGCAAGGTGCACTATAAATGGTATCATTTTATTCAGTAATTATGTATTTACATTCAATCTGTAACATGATAAAAAAACACTCGGTTTTTTTTTCAGCCAATTCATACAAAAGTACAATATAAAATCACTCATTGAGATTCTGACGATACCTCATTTACTTTTATTTCTTCCATGATTTAAAAATATTTAAAAAATTTAATTAATTATGCGTTTTGTATACATTCGATTAATTTATTGCCAGTTATGATATTGTCTGATACCATAAC
>JAUEJJ010000018.1:224596-314512 GCA_032164275.1 Synergus coniferae | reverse complement strand
AAAAATTTAATTAATTATGCGTTTTGTATACATTCGATTAATTTATTGCCAGTTATGATATTGTCTGATACCATAACGAGGCGAATTCCCGCAGACTTTTCCACAAGTCTACAGGCCGAAATTTCAGCATATGTGATACCTCCTATTATACAAACTACGACAGTTTTTGGAGTTATTTTGCCTTGTGGTCCAGTGATTATGCATTCTGATAAATTCGCCAAGTCCTCAAAGGTTTTTGAATCTGATTGAGTCGCTAGATTGCTTATAATCTGTGCCTGAGGAGATAATTACAAAGAAAGGTTATTCTAAAGAAATTCGGTGAATGTAAGTATCAGAATTTAGGACTTACAATTGCTGGGATGTAAACACCACTAAAAACGTAACTAGGACACGTAGGACCTTTCAGATCTAGAGCTTTCGATACACTTGGAAGCAATTTGAGTCGCTTAGCGTTCGTGATCCATTTACTGGTCCAATTGGGAAGTTTGTTAAGGACGTTGTCTGTTCTGTATTTCAATAAGTTTACACTGTCGAGTTTATAAAATAAAGGTATGTGTTGGTACCCGTGTGCGTGGAGGTGAGATTGCTGAATTGTTTGTGTTTCGCTTCGAGTTACACCGTCGCTGGTAACTGATAGCAAGCAAAGAAGACGAAGACTTCGTAGAGGATGCTCGTCTGAAAAAAATAGGGGTTTGACAAATTTATTACTTTATATTTAAAGGCTTCACAGAACTTCTCTCAAATTTGAAAGTAAAAGTTGAACGTTACACGTTTGTAAATGTCCAATTGTCTGAGTAGATGAAGTGTATTATTTTGTAACTTTATTTATATCTCTAAGTTTTCTTTCACATACTAAAACGAAAAAAATTTGTATTCCATCACATTATAATCAATTATAATCCCTGATAAAAATTATAAAAGGATCAACGCTTTCCAAACCTATATTTCTTTCAATGTACTCCAAACATTCTTTCCGCCTAGTGCATTCCAGGATGGACTGCTCGATGGAGTGAAGAACCTCGAACTCTGAACCCAGGACCCCAATGGCAGCCTCGCAAGCGGAAATGTGGAATTCCAGCTGTTGCTTCACCTCAGTCGTTTTCTTCAAAGTGGTCGATACATAGTGTTTCATTTCTTCCAACTTCATCCCCTGGGTTGCCTCCTGTTCGGCTGATGCCAGTCATCAGATCGCAAATTATTCACAAACCAGGAAGTAAAGTGCAATTATTTGGAAGAAAAGAAATGTACATTTAAGTAACTTAGCCTTGGCTCGTAACGTGGGAAAAGCATCACTAAAGTGCCTGTCCCTCACATCTCCGTAGACTTGGTCTTTGTTGGGGTCCAGTTTCGTCTGCGATCCTCCTAGGGTAGCTGTCCCACTGTTGATGTCTACGACTTCACTCAGGAGACCCAAATAGGTCACAGATGTGAGTAAAGTAGACACCAGGTCAAAAGATCTATCCATCACGATCAAAGCTCCCATTTCGTTTTCGCTGCCAGGGGATCCGAAAGATTCTTCTATAGATTTCACCATCATCAGGGTCTGTTGACTGTACTTTCCAATACTGAGAGTTAATCTAGGAGCACCAAGGATTAATTTTAAGGACCAGAGATTTCGAGCTAAGGCTGGAAGTAAGCCAGTGTCCTTGTGATAGTAGAGGTCACTAAAAATCGGAATTTCCATTGATAGGACGTTGCCATCTGTTAGAATAAATTCCCAGGATAGTGAACGTAAGTTGATCTGTCCTGCAAGTCCTGAAAATATGAATGAATATTTAATTACTCCCAGAAATTTATAAAATTTTATTATTTTTAAAAGCATCATGAAGAGGAGGAGAATATAAAGGTTTCTTGCCTTCTTCTTCAATGAGAGATCGTAGAGTGATTGGTACAAGTGGAACAACCAACATATGATGGGAGAGCCCGGGAGATTGGGAGATTTCTGCTTGAATTTGATCCAAAACTCTTTTACAAGCTATCAAGTCACACGATACTATAAAAATTCGTTGAGTGTTAGCCGGCTTCAGCCCCTGCTCCAGTTTAAAAATTTTTTCGACACCATATCTCCTGCAAACGTGGCAAAAATAATTGGAAAACTATCAATTAATGGATAAAAATACTCTTTACCTTAATACTGTAACTCCCACAAAACAATCCAATAATTTCATCAACTTTTGCTCTATTATCAAATCCTTTTTTCCCGCAATCACATCCAAAATTTCTATTAGCTTTCGCTGACTGATTTGTTGGAGAGCTCCAAGTTTGTCATCTAAAGTAATATCCATTTTTATCAAAATAACAGATCTTACTCTCTATTCCAGTCAATTTAATTTTAAGACTAAAATATAAATCTGAAACATAGAAAAATGTCAATAAATACATAGTATGTTTATTGCTTAAAACTGCGAAGTAATCTTAGATATTAAAGTATATACCTTTACATATGTAGATAGTTATCTGCCAATTGCATCTAAATAAGATACAATTTTGAGATACACTAATTGAATTCTGAATTTTGGTTTTTCAGATTTTGAACTAAATGAGGACGTGTACATTTTCGTATAGATAATCAACAAGTTGAGGTGAAGAAAAGATACATTTTTGTTGACAACATGTCAGTGATGACATTCACTAAAAGTTGTGCAGTTGTGCCTGCTGGGCATTTGCCTTGCGTTGGAGTAAAGCACTAATTGGCCACAGTTGGCGCGCAATTTAAAAGCCAAATACTAACTTTATATGTATTTTCAGTAAATACATAGTTGATTTTTCTTCATTTTATAAAAATAAAAAAAAATCAATTTTCCTCTGGTGAATTATTATCAAAAATTACGTAACTCGTGGACGCACATATATGTATTTTCTGTACATAAAAAACTCATTTTTAAAATCCTCTTTAATTTTCCAAACACAATATATTTTATATAATGTAATATATGTTTTAACATCCTGAAATAGAAGAATGTTGATTACTTTTTTTTACAACCAAAAATTATTGGTATTAAACTGAATCATTCCAAATTATTGGGGAACTTGGTCAAATCAAATTTTTACACATATCGTTAAATGTCTTTATTATGATTTGAGTATATACGTTACTCTAATTCGGTACTAAATTACACTGCTATAATAAAAATAATAATACTTATGTATGTATATTCTCACAAAAGATTGAAAATAGTCTCTGTACAAAAAAATTGTAGAAGATGCCTCTTACTGTAAAGCTGAACAAATTGGACGACAAAAATTGTCTAAACTAGTATACAACTAACATACGCTCATCAAATTTCACAATGAAAAAATTTGTGCTTTTTTTTGTATAGTGACTTATCTAATTACACAAGGGGATATTTGTTCTATGTAGTAAATTAAATCAGTTTCACTGTAATCTCATTTTTTTAAAATTACTAACAAAACTTTGTCTCACTAGTATCAATCTTTAAAGTAAAAAAAAGAACAATTTTTCTCAACTATTTAAAAAAACCAATTCTTTTTTCTAAGATACTTAAATGAAGAAATTAAATCTTAATTTGATTTTGATATGTCACTAATTTAGTGATTAGCACACATTTTTTGAAAGCTGATTACTCAAAGTAACAACCTAACTTATTTACAAGAAAAATATGATAGTGCCAATAACTTTTTTTTTAATCATGTACACACATTATCGATTTCTCACCATACTTGTACATGAATATTACATACTTTCTGCTTTTTTCTTCAAGAACACAATATTTTCTTCTAATATATCCAATATACAGTTAATAATTTCGGAATTTGTTACTGCAAACACATACAAATTTTTTTGGTAATTTCAGTGTGACGAATTCTTCAATAAAAAATTTTAAAAGTTTATTTTTTAAATTATTATCGCTCTCTTAAAAATTTTCTCAACACAATTACATTGAATAACCAGTATCCTCCATGTGGTGAAAATGTCATTCATTATAAAACTGTGACTGGGGTTTTCTGATACGCGTTAACTTTTTCCTTCCAAAACTTCTCTGTACATATTTATCTCAAATTTAATACTAGAACATGAAAATATATATTTTTTAAATTGAAACACAAATTTTCTTTCTTTTCGTATAATTCAGTATTCAACACTTTTACTCTTTTTTGTTTGGCTTTAATACAGATATGTACATTGTACAATGTACAATCATACATAACTTTGATTATCAATGCCAATTTTTTTTAATTTCTCGCGAACCCTGCTACATCAAACATTTATCCTCGCATTTATCTTATAAAATTCTAATAATTTAATACTGAAGTCAAGCAGTTACAAAATTTAATAAATATATTTTTATTTAGACTAGTATTTTCAAGACCCCAGTCAAAGTTCTGAAAACAATACATTTTCTTTAACACTTAATTCAAATCTTTTTTATAAAATTCATATATGCAACAAACTCTGTATTATTTTTAATTCATTACATCATTTCGGTACACCTCAAAAATTTCCATATTCATAACACTCAATAAATTAATTTACTCAATAATTAATTAAATAAAATAATGTCTTTTTCAATAAATAAGAAGCATTCCCTATGAACCAGAAACTTGTCCCAAATAAATTTTGAGAAGCTTATTTGAAATTAATTTTTACTTATTTAAACATCAGCATTTTTTTAATACGAGTCAGTGTAAGCATTCTTTATATAGTTTGGAGTAACATAATTTTCTTCTTCCTAGACATGAGTATAAGATTTTTTTGACATTTATTTACACTAGATGTGTTTGACACTCGCATATGAGCAATAAGGAAGATATAAAATTAAAGAACAGTACAAACTTAAAAGTAATCGAAATATTTATAATTTTCGAATGAAGTGAAACTAATCCATAATGAGCAAAAAAATCAAGTTGTGTAATTTCTAAATAATCATTTCTAAAGCAATTCTAAAAATCCGCTTTAAAGATAAGTATAAAAAGAAGGATAAGTCAATATCGATACGTTATTACGTAAATACATACCGGTATTGTGAAAGTATCAAAAATGTGTAATGATTACGTGCTTTTAAAAGATACTTTCATCATACATACGCTAACGTTTATCTTAATTACAAATTACGTACATCATATAAGTACCCCTCTTTCTCTGTACACGCGCAATCCTTATAAATATATTTCTTACAAATAATTAGAGAGGATGTATCTTAAATCGCAGTGGAACCAAAAACAATCGATAAGACCCAAAATCCAAATAATAGAAAGTGAATTCAACACTTTTATATTGTCTAACGTCATACTTTTCAAAAAGTGGCTCGTTGCACGTTTTTTTTTTTAACTTCGATGTATTTATTTTCTTAGAGGAACACTTCTTATATCTAATTTTTTTCAGAAATAATTTTCTTTTGTCGAGAAGAAGGGATGAAAAGATCTCATAAAAATCGTCTATCATAATTTTAAAAATGTTTTCTTTCAAAAGTAATTTTACTTTAAAAAGCACTTTGAAGCAATTGAAAGTGTTTAAAAAATAAATAAAACTGGATAAGAAGTAGATAATTGAATTAGAGTGATACATTGTAACAAATTTTGCGTGAATTTTGTCAACTTTTCTCATTAATCGTGGGTTTCACTGAGACTTTCAGAACATCCTTGTATCAGTGTACATTATAAGGTTTTTAAAAACAGTGCATGAAAGCCAGTATAAAATTAGGTTTGAGCTATTGAGCACCTGTCAATTTTCGAGACATCCTATATAAAAACATCTAGGTGTCGAATATATAATAATTATATCGCTAGGCTCGCGCAAGACGACGCGAAATGAATACTTTGTAAGCCTTTCTTTCCTTTATTCCTAATCGCGGTGCATTTTACTTTGGTGTGAAATATGATTCATTTGTTTCTGTTAAATATTATTATATAAATATAGGTACATGCAGAAGCTGAAATTTGAAATGGAATCAAATCGATTTGAACACTCAAACTAATAAAATTGTATTTACTGCAAATATGTTTTTTCTGTAAAATGTTACTTGTAGTAAATATATTTTTTTAGAAAGTTAAGACTTTTTTCTTTGGGATGAGAAAAGACTTTCTTCGGGAATCAGGCTTTAAAATGCACATAAAACTTAATATTATATTATATAATTTTTCAAGCAGCTTTGCCTTTCCCGAACTCTTATAGTTTTCACCCTGTTTTTCTTTTAAATAATAATAAATAATTTTCTGTTAGTTTCTTTCTTAAATATGCCGTTTTCATTTTTTGGTAGAGCGTCTCAGCGTTTTTAATTAATTATTTTAAAAACCGTACTGAAACCATTTTTATAACAACTTGAATAAAATTTAATACAAAAATTATTTTAATCTTCGAACGCCTAAGAACTAATTATTTCATATTTAGCATCTAAGTTTTGGTATTTAGCATCGACTAGATACTTTAGTATATTTTACCGTGTTGCAATTTGTAATTCATGAAGAAAAACTCTGTTCTTTGCGTGAAAAAAATGCTTGGAAGACCAATCAACGTCGTAAAAGTGACCGATTTTTTTTCTATTATCCTACTTTCAATAATTTACAAAGAATTAAAGATATTTAAAAACGAAATAAATTACAATAGATGAGCAGCAATTAAAAGTTCCTACTTATAAAAATAATTTCATAGATTTTTTCAATTATTAAATTACTTGAGCATCACAAACTAAATATTTAAAGTGCACTGATAAAATAAAATTAAACCAGGGATTCTTTTGTTGTATTTAAAATTAATTCAGCAAACCTTGATTGATTTACTATAATTTTCTCAGTGCAGAGAGCAGAATTCATAAATGTAAAGATATAAAAATATTCAACTTCCTTTCCTTTCTTGTCACCCTATTATTTCCCGTATGCGACTTCTTATGTGTACACAAATTAAGCTTAAATACAAGATTGACCCGAGTTAAATTTGAACTTCAAAAGAGAAATCAAATTGGAATTTAAAAAAAAAACTCATTTTCGAATCCCTTTTTCATTTTCGTGAGATTTTTGAGTATCTTGAATTTGTACCTTTTTCAAAAGTACGTGTAAAAATTAAAAATGAACGAATCACGTCCATACACGTACGGTTTAACGAACGATATAAATATTTGTCACATTAAATGAGCGTTTCTTCCGATGATTGACGAGACTGGGGTTGCCTTTCAGGAGATCTGTACTTGATTGCTGGCATTGTCAGCGATCGTTGGGGCTTTCTGAAGCGATAGCCCTGGGAGCCTTGTCAGCCCCCGTTGAACGAGTCTCAGCAAGAACACTCTTCTTCTCGTGGTAATTCGTGTCCTAATGAATCCTTAACAATTAACAATGAAAAAGATTTGATTATTTTAAATAATAAATAAAAAATCTAATTACCAGTTCAGTGCTTTACGATACCTAAAAATAATATACAAAGATGGAGAAGTATATAAAATTATCTGAAATTTTTGTTCGACTTACTTTCTTTTCAGGAAGTTAAAATTAAAGTCTTTTTCCACTTAGTTTTCTCATTAAAAAACTAAAAAAAAGGCACAACTTTGCATTATAAAGTACAAATAGTAAGAATTCTTTTGTTTTATTCCTAAAAACAAAACATTTTGATCATCATTTTGAAAGTAAATGACGAGGAACTTTTTTTTTTATATCTGAACTCGAAACCAAATTTCAGACAATAGTACAATTTCAAAATATCTCAGATAAAGAATAAAATATTCTAGAATAAAAAAATCTCTCTCGAAATTTAACAAGGAGCTTTTGACAAATTTCAAAATGAAATTACCTTTCTGAGCTCCATGCTTCCAGGATTGCTCATACGAGGTGGTGGAGGTGAGAATGCGATTTTTTCGTAGGGAATGGTTCCTCGACAAAGAGTACTAGGATCCAAGCTTAGAGCTGCCTTTAGAGCACTTTTTCTCAATAGTCCATTTATATTGTTAGCATTTGAATTTTGAATTGTGTGAATGGGTGAAGACGTCCTTGTGTTCGGCGACGACATCGCCGTATCCGGTGGCGTACTCAAGGGCATTGCCAAAGAATCTGAATTTGAATCAGTCGTAGTAGTACTTTCTTCTTTATTAGAATTTATATTGCTGTTCAGATCATCTAATTTAGAATCTCCCTTGTGATCGATGTTCATGTTATTTGCATTCTTCTCTTTCTCTTCTTTCAGTTCTAGATCGTAATGTTCCTAGAAGGACGTAAATTCAATTAATTAATAATCCATTTTTGAAAGGACAAAATCAAATTACATTATTAAAGACTAGTTTTCTTTAAATGTCTATATTATGGCAATTAATTCTCACTTTATTATCGCAGACTTCCAAGTCCTTGCGAGGCGGATTACAGGTGTTTAGGTACTCATTTTGCTGATCAGTCAACAAGGTCAATGTAGTTTCCTGGATGTTGTCGTTCTCGTTCACGTAATCCACAGGATGCCTCAGCGATGCGTAGACGATGCCAGGAATTGGATTGCCTATGCGATAAGTTGTGGGTCGAAAATTCGCTCTGGGTTGCATGTAGCCGCATCCGTCCAACTGTGCAGAAATCATGCAAAACCTAAAGTTTTCTCAATCTACACCAACGTCCAGTGATGTTTTCTCAGACCTGGCGAGCATGAGAATAAATCGAAAGTGTAGCCGCATTGTACTTTCCGTTTCCATGTCTTTTACTTTCTTATTAACTGAGGAATTAAGTTTCTAAAAAAAATGTAAACAAGTAGCTGAAAATCTCATCTTAGTCTTCATGGTTCCAATTAGGAAAAGCAAGAAAAGAATCAAACATCTTCCTGTAGTGTTTGTTGTTTAGTGAATGGTGTAAGATGATCATGGCCAGGTGAATTTTTCTGGAATGTAGACTTAACAATGCGGAGGTACTTGTTATCCAAATTGATGACTGTCTCATAAGTAACAGCCAATAAATTACTTCCTTCGATTTTAATTACTAAAGCTAAAGAAAATCAGAAAATACAATTTTCTAATACTTACGTCAGCATGAACGTTAATGCATTCGGTTTCAGGATCTGGTCTCATGATCGTAATTTCTCGTTCACAAACGGGTAGAATGTCGTAATTTGGCATTGGATGATTTAATACGTCTGGATCCTATAGGTAAAACAATAAAAAATTAAAATTATAAAGTGAATTAATTCCAGTAATTAAATTTTATAATTCCCGCAAGAATTACCTGCAAGCAGTATCCTATTCTTTCGACTATTGTAGTGAAGCTAGGCCTGTCCTCGGGGTGAGGATGCCAACATTGTGTCATCACGCCATAAATTGGGTCGGGACATCCTGCTGGCCTTTCCAAACGCCCCCCAGTTGTCACCATCGACATAACTTCCCGATTCGCACAGCCCGTGTAAGGCATGTAGCCAAATGACATAATTTCCCACAGAAGCACTCCGAAGGCCCTACCATAAAATTGTAAAATGTACTTAAGATTCAAATTTAGCTGTACTATGATCATAATTCTCAGAGTAAGAATAATAAATAATAATCTCCTTAATTGAACCCACCACACATCAGTTTTGGTAGTGAATATGCCGTCCAAAAAGCTTTCCGGAGGCATCCACTTTATAGGCAGCATCGCTTTGCCTCCTTTTCTATAGTAATCGCTCCTATAAATGTCTCTTGCCATGCCAAAGTCAGCAATTTTCACTATACGACCCGCTCCTTTGGAAGTCAAAAGGCAATTTCGTGCCGCTATATCCCGATGTATAAAACGAGCATCCTCCATGTATTTACAACCGTTTGCGACGTCGTAAGCGCACATTATTAAATCCTGCATTGATAAAGTCGTTGGACGATCCTAGAAGACAATAAGATAGTAAATTAATCAAATAAAGTCTCGTTGTTAGAAGAATATATCCTATCTTAAAAAAGTGGTTTGCCAGTATAAAGTAAAAAAAAAATACTTACTGGACGAGGTCTTTCCTCACGTAAAAAGTTTTTCAAGTCTCCACCAGCTAGTAATTCCAAGACGATGTATCTAGGATGTTTATCAAAAGAGACACCAATGAAGTGCACTATGTTCGGATGATTGAATTTGCTCATAATTAGAGCTTCCATCATGAAATCAGCCTCTGCCTGTGACGTTGACAAGGAAGGAAGGGTTTTCACTGCAACGGGATGTTCCTCGCTTCGTCTGTACTTGTAAACTCCTTGGAATACTTCGCCAAATGCTCCTTGCCCTAGTGGTCTGATTTAAAAGTGAAATTATTAAACGAATTCAAAGGAACTCCAGGCTTGTTCGAATATTGAACATAAATTATACTAGACAATACTTACTTTACGAGTGAAATATTATCTCGAGGTATTTGGGGAAGGTCCTTAAAGCTGTATAAATTTCCAGCGAATTCATAATTTGGATTGAATTCGGTCATCATGCTATCGGAGACTGCGCGAAGTGCAGTGAGCTCTGTTCCATTACCGAACATTACTTGACGTCGTCTGATTAATGCCTTCCGGTGCTGATATCGATTATCTATAAACACCACAGAATGCAATCACTCGAGACTAATTTGAAATTAATTTATAAATGCAAAAAGAAGAGAAAAAGAGGGTAGCTAATTCAGATTAGACAGTCTCCAATCTATAAAATTTCTCTCCAACGATAGAAGGATATTATACCTTCATTAATAAGATTCGATTTTTATCTGATGTCAGTAACTTACACAGAAGAAGAAACAGTCCAGAAAGTGCAAACATCAATCCGATACTAAACGTTATTAGGATTATCATGAAAGTCTGATGGGCGACATCAGCTTCCTCTGCCACTGTAAAAGAGAGGAATTACGTCTTTAGAATTTTCATTTTATTTCTATTTGTACTATAAGTGATATTATTATATCAGAATTTTGAAATCATACTTAAACAAGATCTTGTATCATTTCCAAGAAGCCAACCAAGTGGACACAAGCACTTGACTTCTGTCAGGTGTTGATCCAAAACCACGCATCGGAAATCACACCCACACCCACTAATTCCTGGAATGATTGAAACTTCTCCAGGCCCTTGATTATATCCAGCTTGAAAAGCAACGTGGAGAAGTTCAGGAGCCGCAAATGAATAACCGCCTTGACCATTCAGTGACTCTCGTCCTCCAGTACTACCTCCTGTTCAAATAATATTTTTTTATTTCATCTAAAATATTAGACACTCATTTCTTTCTCTCAATTAAAAATATTTCCGTTTTAAAGTTTATTTCATCTGTAGATTTTATTACATGATATTAACTTACCCACATATCCGCCCCCGCCACCTCCAGTAAGACATCCGCCTCCCCCTCCCCCAAAGCCACCATCACCGTGGCCTTTATTATTTGTACCACAACCCACGCCTCCAATTCCTCCGTACATTAGCGGCATTCCAGCTGATTGGGATGAATTATTATTTGACGAACCATTCCAACCACCACCAGCACCTGCTAAAAACACTTTGATACTCTTTATATATTCTTTAATATTTTACTGGAGGAAATCCATTGTTTAATAACTTACCAGTATCCCCTCGAACCGACATCCCGGAGATTGTATTTTTTCCAGGGGGAGCTGGTCCCTTTCCATGTTGAACACCATCATCAACAAATTGTCCTAAACCTAAACCACCTCCACCTGCTGCTATCATCAGTGGATGATGCTCTCCATTTGGTTTGAGCTAAAAAAATATGAAAATGTTATTTCTGTCTTTCAGTAATTATTAATTTTTGACCAGATTTTTAAAAAATTTTAATAGAATCTCTGAAAAAAACTGTCTCACTACATTTCTTCCTTAAAGTAAATTGCAGGAAAGTAAAACTGTTAAACATAAAAGGTGAAATTGAATTTATTGCTAAACTAGAGCTTCAAGTTACGACTTTCGGTAATAAACCGTCCGTAAAATAGAAATTTACTCACGGTGAAAATATACGTTGCACCACCACCACCACCTCCACCATCTTCTGGCTCCGTTTTTCTAACTGCGTGTACGATAGATGTGAAACTGGAAGAACCAACCTGGCTCGGTTGCTGACAATCATGTCTTTCCAGACCCAGACTCTGAAAATGAACATCAAGAAGATTAAAAATTAAAAAGCTCAAAAGCGAATCAATAAGAAAAGATGAGAGGTGTTTATTGTTTAATTTAATTTAATTGTACCTTAGGACAAGCGTCTGAACCTGATTGTCCAATCATAAAGTAGAGTTGTTGCTCTTTTTCTAGTTCAATCACACCTCGAACTAGACTTCCCAATGTGCTTCCCATGCCACCTGATCCTCGACCTCCACGAGCTCCCATAGCAATTATGCTGAAAAAATAAATTTTAATTTTCGTGAATCCAATTGATTTTGTTTTTTTGAACTTGAAAAGCTAGCATCGAAAATAATCTATTACCCTTCCTAAAAAACCCTTAGAATTCTTTGCTAGTTTATGCAAAAATAGGATTAAAGAATTATAAACTAACGTGTAGTAACCGCCTCGAGGGGCAGTCCAGCGCTGAGTACCATTAAGGTTAAAAGCTGGAGTTTCCTCATTTGTACTTGCAGGAAAAGAAGAGGGTGTGATTAGTTCAATATTCGTTCCATTGTATTCGCTTGCACATTGTTCCGCAGTTGGACCCATCCTGCCAAGTTGTCCGCAGGTTGTAACTCGTACAACTAAAAAATGAATGAAGAACAATTTTTCAATGAATTACATAAACATATTTGTTCTTTTACAAACAAAAAGTACCTGTCTCATTCATAAAATCGACGCTCTGATTTTCCGGATCAATTGACGATTCAATAACTGGGTCATAATAATTATATCCTTTCAAATACTCTGGTGGAACGCCTGCAAAAAACAAAATTCCTAAATTGTAAAGCATCTTCTTTAACTACAAAAAATCGGATACAAACGACGGAATTTTTTAATTAGAAATATCTATGGAAACATACCAATGCCAAAGCATTCGGGGCTTAAAGAAAAATCATCAATCGCTATGTCGCCCTTAGAAGCGTATCCCCTACTCGCTTCGAATTGTAGAAAATACCTAGAAGAACATATTAAAATATCCTTTTGACATTCTTTTATTAAGTCTAAGGATTCTTTATATATGATAAAAAAAATCACTTTTCAAACATGTTTTTAATTAACTACCTGACAAAAGATAATATTTCTCAAAAAAAATTCGGAGACTTTTACCTGACTCTGACGTCAGGTAGGGCAACTGCTTGATTATACCATGCATCTTTTTGGTCACCATAAGTCCACCAGAGTCGATCTGTTTGATTTTGATGTTTCTTCACTTGCACCAAATATAGTCCGAGAGAACCACTATGTGCTCCATATTGATGATAGAAAAATCGAACCTTTTTGGGAAATAAAGTTTAATTTTTAATTCAATATTTAAGAGTACTGATTAAATGATAACGATAATAAAATGGGAAAGACTAACTTGGCATGATTGAAAATAAGGACTTGTAGAATCGCTGCTGTATGGAGGAATTGGATTATATAATGGACTGTTTATCGTGCCCCGACTACCATATTCTGCTCGTTTTGACATATTAACGTAAGCATATGTTCCTGAAACATAAATTAAAAATACACCGTTCTGTTTAGAAAGATTAAATATTCATTTTTATTATTATTGAATGTAATTTAAATGATCACAGAATCTATTGTGTCGAATTTAACACAAGATATTTTGGCTGACCAAAACTGTCCACATCTACTGTGCCTCAATCGAGAATTATTGTATTACACAGTATAAGATATCAAAAGAGAAAATTACAATGAAAAAGTAAATTTTCATTAAATACAAAGAAGAAGAATTTTATTAGGTATCAAATTTCAAATTACCAGTTGCGTTTCGGTAAGTGTGATCATAACTCGGTCCTGTTCTTTCCGTTGGAGTAGGTCCCTTATGAAGTGTCCAATTTAATGGCCTTCCAGACACATTTGTCCATCCACACCAGCCACTTTCAAAATTACACCTCGCAGTTGCAGGAACCTTGTCTATAAAAGAAAATTCAAATAAATTTTATTTAGAAGCCCGAATATAATTCATTTTTTAAACAGGCCTAAATTACCGCATTCTTGTAATTCATCTTCCCCATCAGCACAGTCTTCGGTTAAATCACAAACACGTGTTTTATTTAAACAGGATCCGTTATTGCAACGGAACATGTCAGGCGTACAAGCTACATTTTCTGGTTTTTCTGGAAAAAATTTACAAATATATATGAATTAGTTGAAATAAGATTTAAATTAATTTAAAATTACATTGTGAATTTAGTTCTCAGATATATGGTATTTTGAACGTAAAAACAGAAAAAATATTATTAATACCTGGAAAACAATTTACTAAGCGAATATTATCTATGGCTACACTGGAGTTCGAAAAAGGCATTGTCACTTCCAAAATCAATTTGAAAGTTTGACTGATAGCTCCAACATTGAATCGCATCGGCTCCCATCTGAAAAATTATATTTTTATATTTACTACAATATTATTAATATATACTACAAATTGCCTTCAATGACGTAAATAAAGTTCTTCCTTATTGTTGAAATACATATGTATTTTTCAAATTGTTGTTTTAGAGGAATATTTCTAATATATTATTGAAAAGTAAGAAATCTATGGCTGTTTATCATTTTTAAAAATTGATTTTCAAACTCTTCAAATTATCACAATTAAAATCGATTGCCCTATAATATTAATCTATTTGATTGAAAAATATTAAAATTATATAACTAATGCTTCCTTATGTGGAAGCAAGTCGTATTTGCTTTGTGAGTGGAAGTAAAATGCTCATTAAATGAGCACAAGAGTTGATGAAAATTCCTTTGATCCATTTGAGTACAGTGAACAGGAAGTTATTAGAGAAGAATTTCTAAGACTTAAGTTTCTACACTTTTTTTATTTCTTTTTATATTTCTTGAAATACGAATATTGAATTATAGAAAGATCTCCCTATTTCTCCTTGCTGAAAGAGCTTTATTCTTCTTATAAAGAAATTCAATATTTATATAATATAGAATGACCTATTTAATATAATAGCGCCATTATTATAAAACAAAGAGAATCCAAGACTAATTTTTTCAATTAAGGTTTATATTCTTTACAATTTTTGTCGTAACATATATAAAATTATTAATATTTTATTCACTTTTTAATATAGCATAAATTTTAAAACGCACGATCTAATTTTTTCAGAGATAGATTCGTAGCACTTAATCAAATAATTTACGAGTTGTTTAATGCATAAAATTAAAGTGGAACTTTCTAAAAAGGAATTAAACTACAAGATAGTTGCGAAAAAATCTTGAAATTTCTCTACAATCCTCGGTAGATTTTATGATGCAATTGTAAAGCGAAGCAAACGTAATAGGTAATAATAACGAATAATAGCGTCTTCCACTTAAGGGCATTATATTCACAGAGTATAAAATTTGAACATCCTATTCTCTTCAATCAAAATATCAATCCGAGTTAGCTATCATATTATTTTATTCTCAATTTCACTTTTATTGGAAAATATTGTATAGTTTTAAATTATTTCCATTTTAAATTATTTTAGAAAAAATTCAAAGCTTGAATATTTTAATTATTTAATAATACTTTTTTCCATTTTATGAATATTTTAATTTGAATTAGTGTATGTAACAATAAAATAGCAACAATAAAGCATCCGGAGATAATAATGAGCAAACTTTCGTAAAGTTACTTTCTAAATAAACTCAAATCGTAAATGTTAATTACATACATCTTTGCTTTAAGGTAAAAGGCTTTAAAGTTTTCTTCGTGGTTCGTTGAAAGTCTGGGACTGAATGATGTATTATGAGAGTGATCAATCGGAAACTTTTAATTAAAAGTCTTCTTGAATTCTGAAGTATTCAATTAATTTTCTAGCATCTTAGCTTAAATATTGAATGTTTAAACTAGTAATTATATTATAATGCCTGAAGAAGTGCTTCTTGAAAACCGTTTATACTCTGTATTTTCCAGCGATTCGTTGATATAAGCTCAAAAGCATGGAAACACGCAGTTGAGTGTAAATCAACATAATTTGAAGTCAAAAGTAATTAGACTAGAAGTAACTTCAGTGGAATCCGGACAAGTTGACGATATAGTTCGTTACTTTGAATAGCAAAGCAACCGTTGGTTCATGGAAAATCAAACTGTCGCTGATGCGCGCAAATAATTGTAATTAACTTCCTAATACTTTAGCTACTGTTCTAATTAATCTGGAGCCATATTCACAGCTTTAATACTATTATCATGTATCCCGAAAGAGAAGAACAGAATACTTAATTAATTATTTTAAATGTTACTCACCTTGCGTGGTCATTTCCAGAACGTTCAGCTGCAACCCAACTTGTATGATTATTAGTTTCTATGACGAGACGAATAGTTCCACTTTTCATCTCCACTTGATGGTATGCTAAATCCAAGAGGCATCTCGAGCCTGTTCTTGGGATGGGAATGGACCATAGTTGACCTTCTTTTCGATTATTGAGCCACAAAAAGTGACCTAAAATAAACAGACATATTTCATTTATTTAATCTCATATATTTTATTTAAATATAAGTAGAAACTACTGCTGAGGCAATAAAATCGAATTTATGTTTAAACTTAGATCCTTAAGAGAATTTTAAATGCTGATAGAAGTTTAAGAACATCTGCAAGTGACTTCGGATTTTCATATTTTGAAGCAATTATATATACCAGGTGCTTTTGAGCATTTAATAGATTGGAGCAGAGCAAAGGAGTTCGGTCATAGTTTTATTTGAAAAATAAATACAAACGCATTCCAGCTACCGTTTTAAACTTTTACGAGACCTCTTTAATTCTCGAAAAGTTTTAATTTATAATTCCCTTTGCTTTGTAAACTCAAGACTTGAATTAACTTTGAAAGAAGACCTCGACAGCTTTTGAAAATAAGACTTTTGAACAACAAGAACTGAAGTTAAATTAAAAAATAGTTTCGTATTTAATGCATTTGGTACAATCAACTTCACGAATTAAGATTTGCAAATAGGGAAGAAAAGTTCAACTTTAGCAATATATTTTAAAAGATTGATTTAAATTTGAATACAAAAATGTCATGTACACGATAGATGAGCATTTTGTAAAACAATATTGATAAATATTCTATTAAACTTAAGAGAATACACTTCCGCCCATCTGCGTAACATCACGCTAGCATTTCGAATCAATCAAACTTTGAGATAAACTGTGTAAACCGGGATGAAACAAAGCACTGGTAAATAGAATTAACGAAGGGCTACACATTCCCCACTAAATTATAATTATCTTACATGTTTCAAAATCCACCAAATAATGATGCTTTATTTACTCTCCGAGTTATTGAATATAATCAGAAGTTTTCAAAATCCTTATAAGATTTTTGAAATCTCATGAAATCCCTTAAAATCCTGGCCAAATTTTAGATTTTGGGAATTTTTGAAATTTTTATTCATATTTTTATTCCAATAAATGAGTTTTATTACAATCAGAAGTAAATTCCCGGTTTTCCTGGTTTCCTGGTTAAGACGCAACCCTGCCAAATGAATAAAAATGGCTCAACTTACCATTTCTGGCATTACTAGCATCAGTCGTGGGTCCCAGTTGTGTGAGGACAGGGGGTGTCGTGAGCTTGAAACCGATAGTTTCATTCCAAGACCAGTCGCATGTTTCCTCAAAATCGCAGTGTCCAATAAAGGGAGGCGATTGTCCGGTATTGAGGACGAGTCTCTGCAAGTCCTTGATACCTCGAGGCACCCTCGAATTCCATCGCTCCTGGTCGCAATAAACACTTACGATGCAGCAAATGCTCAAAACCAGTTTCGATAAAAAAACACTGCCTCTGCCCCTGCGACCTTGGAGGTAGCATGAACTTAAAATTGCAATAATATTCGACCTCACTTTAATCATTACTTCAATTATTCTATTTATTCAAAACATTGCAAGACCATTAAGATCTCAAGATCTCAGGATCCACGAGCCAACTAGGTAGACGTCCTTCTAAACTTGATGGCTAACTCCTACTGTCATCGCGACCACATTTCCATTAAACATCTGAGCCCTTTCAATCAGTTAAGTTCCGGTTTGACGAAATTGCCCAATAATTGCCTTTGCCCCTAAATTGATTTACCATCGTATATTGATGTCCTTGTCAAATAATGTCATATGACCTCGTTGTTCTTCATGAGTATCTAAAACAAAAAAATGTTTCCAAATTATGATTAGTTTATCACAATTAAGCAGTGATTTACATACAATTTTTTCCAAATTTATCTTATCGGTTTTTAAAATTCTAAATGCCAAAACGCCGTGCTGACGTGTACATAACTTTCTCAATGCTCCATGCATGCAGATGCTTTTAAATTAGATTATAATTTTAATAAGTTGAAACATCGCTTTTAATTAAAGGGTTACCGATCTATAACTATTATCTGGTTTAACTTTCAAACCAGCCTGGTCATCTTAATTAACTCATGAAAGTTGTAAAAGCTCATGCATGTCGCCTCTGGTTCAATTATTTCTATCGTCATATACGAAAACGTGATTTTGGCTCACGCAGTAGCATTTGTCTAAATTTATAATTTGTCCAGACTACCCACGTCATGGACTTTTTTCACACCCAAAAGTCATTTATAATAAACAGTTACGTATATCGTTCAAAAATAAATTTAAGTTTGAGCCAATTATGATTTCAAATGCTAGAAAGAATTGAATATATTGAATTTAAATTTATAGAAGTGATTTGAGTACTAAATTAGATGTTAATATCAATTAAATTAAAAACAAATTTTCTAAGGGTTGTCGATGCTCTGTCAGAAATGTCAGAATGACAACTATTTATTAATACTGTAGCCATGCTTCGTGCAGCTTTAAAGAAATCTATTCTCTAACAGCCGATGATCGTCGAGTCGATTGCTGTGAAGCCGGTAGGAAGCCGTGACTGGCGGAAATAGTATAAATGATTCTCCGATATTTCTTAATTTCCGGTCTATTAGGCAGAGCAGTGAGAATCATTAAATGAGATGGATTGAAAAATTCGTTCAGGTTCTTTAGGAATAATATAAATATAGAATGCAACATAACTTCATTACACATTTTTAATCAGCCTTTACTTTCATTACATGCACTTATACTTATAATTGAAACATTGTTACAAATCTTGGATAATTTAGCTACAACTTAATTTTCTTTCAAAGTTGTAGAGAAAAGAGATCAGATATTATAATATATCTACATTGTTGCATAAAAACAACTGAAACTATAAAGTGACTAAACTAAGGAATTGAAATAGTCAATGTTTTTTTTTGAATATAATAGGCAATTATTTTCAAACCCTGCTTACCATAACTGCTTGCACTTTAGGAGGAAAGATTAAGAACTTGACTTTCTTCCAAATTTATCTTAGTAAAAGATCCCCTTTTCTTATTCGTTTCCACCTACGCGTTCAATGAGCTTAACTTGATTCAATCAATTGAAATATGTTCCGGGTTCATCAAAGAAAAAAAATTACGACCCTCATCAAAGGACACTCAAAAAACACCAGAAACACATAAAATAGCCAAAAAAAAACATAAATATTTGATTATGAAAGAAAAAATAAAAACTCATTTTTTCTCTAAATCTTATTGACTGATATAAAATGGATGGTTTTCAGTGGACCAGGTTTGTTATCAATTACTCACAGAATCACTGAGTATCTCGTTTGGATGGAGGCAAATAATCAATTCATGTTTGCGGTAAATAAACTCAGAAGCTAAAATACCGTTATTCTGCATATTCGAACTTCTCGTCTATAGGAAACGAGAATTTATCCATGAAATGAGAATCTACATTGAACTCGTAAAACTTCACAAATTAATGGTTAAGTGGTGGTTAACAAGCTAAAGTTTGAGATAACTTTATTCTATCTATTGAAATTGTAATCATGAAATTCCGTAAAGTGTATTATATAAGTCTACGACTATTTCTCTCTCTTAAATTTGAAATTTTTTTATTCTTTAATTACTCTTTTACAGAACAAAGAGATTAAGTTCAAACTAAACTTTCGAGATTATTTTGAATAAGTAAAAAAGACCGAGGATAAAGGGTTTAGGGAACTATGACTGCATTTTAAAGCCAGTTGTTAAGAGTTTTTAAGCTGGTAATTCATTTTGAATTACATTTTTCTATAGAGTGATCGTTCCCTTATTAGATAGTAACTTCTCATTGAGCCTTACCAACAATAACCTTTTCTACTAGATAACATTCTTTTTTTTATTAAGACCTTTAAGCCAAATTTAAGCAATAATTGTTGCCAAATGTTTATATTGTATCTGTATTAAATTTAAAACGCTTGAATCAATTAACCGATTAATCCATTTTTCATTGTACTAATTTACATATTGAAATGTAATTTATCTTACTAAATATTTTTAATTATGTTGTTTTATTACTTGTATATGGAAGCGCATTGATTTCATTAGCAGAACATCTTTTCTTTCATCAAAGCGCGAATCAAGTTAATTTTCATGCTCGCCTACTCTCTGTAGTAGCAATTTACTTGAAAACAGTCTTACCATGCTGGTTATTACTACTGACTCGCGCCTGGTGTTTTCTACTTGTTACTTTTCATTTCTTTATTTGCCTTTTCTGTCTCTTGAATTTTCTTCCCTGGGAAACAAAGCTTTATCAAAGTATACATTTGATAAATGAAAAAATTTAATCTGCAACTTCTCAATTTGTAGGGACTCGTTCTTTAATTGTTTTCCTACTGGAATTATATAAAAAGTTTAATTAATTAATTAATTAATTAATTAATTTTTGATCTAGTGTTGTTTAATCAACTCTGAAAATTAAACGCTTTTCCATACTACTATCCTTTTCCACCGTTATAAAATATAAATGATTCTATAAAGTGGATATCAAGAAATGAAAACTGTTCAAAAAAACATCAAAATGCGATGTCGTAAATATCCTTCCTGAAAAATATCGTTCAACAGTGAAAGCTCTGCTTTCTTATGTTTCCTTTACATTTCACAATCTTGAGTGTAAATATAAACTTTATTTTCTCTGTGCAAGTTTTAGTAAAGTTGTTTACTTTTCTCCCTATTTTAAAATACATGAATTTTCTAAGCAGTTTTCAAGCTTATAAAAAAGAAATATTTGAGGGAAAAAATGCAGATCTATTAATTAAGATCGTTAGCTGCAGCAAGAAGACAAATATATGCTATTAGTGTCTCATAAATTTTCTGCTTTACTTCATTTACTCAATATAATTAAAAAAAATTGTATATATTATACATATACACTTACAATTAGTCGTAATTTAATTGATTTATTCGAATAATCCTTATGTAAGAGAAGCAGTTAATTAAATCAATACCAATTTGACTCCATGAATTTCTCTCTGTTTTTCTAACAGTTTTTTTCTCATTCTATAGAAATAAATTTAGTATCTATCTTCAAAAATAAATTTCCCAAAAAAGAATATTATTTTTACTTTCTGTTATAAATATCGATTGTAACGCGACTCTATTACGCGATCTCAGCGTGTCCATCCCTCTTCAAACGTCAACTCATTCAAAGATTCCCTTACAAGAAACTTTATCACATGAATTTCAAGCTCCCTATATTTTATAATCTTAAAAATATAATATTCCATTTTTCTCCGCTTACCTAAAATCTGAGACATGTAATGACGAGTGTAACAGTACATAGTTCATTATGTCGAGATGAAAGCAACATCTTTCCCCTCTTCTCTCCAATAAAAACCTCCCCCTTCCTCTGAGATGAGAGAATACTTTCCTTTCATGAAAAGGAAAACTCTCGCACTTTTGGATTCTCTAGGTCTTCCCTATAACTTTGTTAAACGAAACTCGTATACGGAAATAATGTCTGTCCGCCCACTTAATACTACGCGTTCACGTCCGCTCGAGCAACATCTGCGACGGTAGAAATCTGAAAACTCACAGCATCCCCCGTTTCTCTGTTGCAGTCTCTGCAATTGCACGCGTGGATTGTGTGTTACAATTCACAAATTTTTTCAATAAAAAACTGAGCTTTACATGGTTAATTAATTCACGAAAATGAGATATCTCGGCACTTGGGTATATGTCGTAGGTACAGACAGAGAGTGCGCTTAAATTCTGCACTCGAGAGAGACGCGTATTTGGAGAGGATCCAAAAAAGCTCTGGCTCGCTGGCTTGTATAGGCGAAAGCGAGGGACTCCACCCCTGGTGGAAGGCAAACCGGCGAACACGCGACTGCGCTTCCGAGTTCTTCCAGGCGCTTTGTAAAGCTCGCTCACTGAATGTGTGGAGACATGTGCGACCATCCCAAAAGAGGGTTGATTTTATAGAGAGCGGTGCGTTATTCTGCTTCGCAAAGCTTGCGCGCAAAACAAGGGGTTTATCATTCAGGGTCGATTATCGGTTTCATCAAGCTCAAAAACTACGTTATTAGGTCTTTAGCATCATAGATGAAAGGCATGTTTGCTAATCCTCCTCGTTTGTGTATTCAATCGTTTCTCTGATTCTGCATTTTCATTTTTTATGATTTTTTGCTATTATGCATAGATGTATCGTCAAAACCTCTCGCATTTACCTATTATCATAAAATGAGAGTATTGAATATTTCATCTTAAATGGAGTGTAAAAGGATATTATATTTTTTATACCAAGTCTTGTATTTTTTATAACTCTTCATTAATCATTCAAAAATAAAATTTCACTCGGGTGAAAATTAGGAATTTTGGTATATGCTAGTCACAGGGGATAGTTAGTCCCCGTTTAAGGGGATGATGGTTAAAAAATCAATATTTTACTGCAATCTAATAACATAATTTCAGTCTAAACAAAGTTTACACTGTCTTTTAAATGATTAATTTCACTGAAAATGATATTTCTCATGTAATTATTCGAAAACTTTAAAGGATGGTTTGACCCCTTAAATATGAATTTCCGCATGTATAAAAAAATACGTGTACCTTATTTTTTAGTGCTCTAAAATATACTTTAGAATTATATCAAATCGAAGGCGGATATTTGGATAGCCTTTCTTGTGAGTGGTCCAGGAGTACGACTTTAGTTGGGATAAGCTCGCAAAATCGTCAAGCATCACGCATGCACACGTAACACATGCACTGGTTAATAGGCCCATTCATATGCAAAACCGCTATCATTATTCACTATTCAAAACTAGGTCCATCAATATACGAGAATCTTCCACAGACGTACCAACTTGTTATTGTAAACAGCTCTCATAGCAATATAGATATTACAGGATATCCTAGAAACATTTATGGGATATCCTGTAATATGCTATATTCCTTTGAGGGAATCTTTCTGCATTATAAACATCCTTCGCTTCTACTCTATTCATGTACTGTTGTTCTGCTGTTGTAAAAAAAATGTTATGTACTATACTTTGAAGAAAATACGCAGAGATTGAAATTTAATATAATACACATACCATTGGGCTGAAGCATCAAACATATTAAAATGTGGGGGCGGTGGAGATGTGATATTTTAATCTATACTGAGTTTATATTTTGTACATAGAAACAAATATGACACGTGTGCGAAAGATTCGAGTTGAAAATTTTAGCTCACATAGCAAACGGATATCGGATATCGGATATCTCTGTCACAGAATTAACGGCTTCCCAAAATAATCCCCAGAATAACTTAAATTTAATGTCCTATCTCAGGGTTATCCAATAATTTTCTGCTTAACATTCACACACGCACACACACAAGCGACTAAAAAATAAAATTAACGTTTTTTGATTGATTTACGTGGAGAAAATTGCGCTGTATTGGATTAAGGCCAATTTCAAATCTATAATTTCATAATTAACTTAATTATGAAAATATAATATAAATTTGGGATTGGCCTTAATTAATTAATTCAAAGTTGAGGGTCATCACGCGATGAAATGGGAGATGCCGGTTTTAAATCCCTATTTCTCGTAAAAGCGAATGTGGTTACTAGCCCCCTTCCTCATTCCACACCACGTATAATAAAAATATTGGAATCTCTGCCTTTTGGAATTTAAGTTCTTGAAATGATTAATTTCTGGGTCCGAGGACCGTTGAAGAAATATGTAGAATTATTCCATTTGTGGATAGAAAAACGAACTTTGACCCACTTTAAAGAATACAATTGAAACAAAATAAAATATTTTAGGATCAGGTCATCCAGAAATGATCCGAATGTGTGTTTAATGGAGAATCACAGCAATCGCATATGCTTTCTATGTGTGAGTACTGAAATCAAATCATTGTGACATCCATATAGTATATTAAAAGAAAAAAAGAATTTTTTTTATCTCGATGGTTGTCTTAACAAAATCGATTCAACTTGTTTATAAAACGGATAGTTCTTGATCTGAATATGTTCTGATTATTACTATTTAACGGTAGATAGCAGTTTAATTAATCTGAATGTATCCAATTAAAAATGTTGAGTATAACAGATTATGCAGCATTATTTCCTGAGCTTCTCTAAGCATCCTTATTGTGACCCATTATTATCTCAGTGAGCCAAGAGCATCATTAATAATTCTCTTTTGATAGCTTATACAGCTTTTGATTTTGATTATTCCAATGTTCAAATTCATAGCCGTCAGTTCAATTTTAAGTATAATAGCATTCTTTGAATATAATATAGCAATCATGTTTAAAAACGTTTGTTAATTATAATTCTTGTCAGTAGCAATTTCATTTCATAATCGCTTGGCTGATTAACACTGGCTCTAGCTACTAAGGCTGTAATCGGCTGATTGATCAGGGGTACATGTATATATACTTTGGAAAATTGAGAGCATATAGGCTTTACATATTCATGAAACACCAACTCTCCAATTAAAAATGTCTTCTAAGCATTTTTATCGTTTTTAAATATTCATATTTCTGAACATCTTCGAATTAAAGTGTAATTGATTAAAGCTGCTCAAAAACACTATCAGCTAGTACTTTTAATTATAAACTTTTATTCTAAAAAAAGCATAATAAACAGATTAGACGAAATTATAAAATAAAAAAGCTTTTATAAAAGATCTATTTGTCCCATAATTGCAAATAATACGTTGATAACAATTTTCCAACGAAAAATCAAATATATCTCTATATTTTTGTTTAGTTTTCGGGCTACTTTTGATGAAAAGTTTTGTATTTCATATAAATTTTTGTAACTGTTGTTTCATGTAGCTAATAAAGGCGTGTATTTTCATCATAAAATCGTGGGTTATTCGATAGCAAATGCGTCAGTAAACAAAAAGTTGGAATTAATATTGAAGAGATATTTCATGTACTGCATTCAAACTTTTTGATCAAATAAAAACATTTGAAAAACAAACTTATTCACCAAATATAAAAACTGTACATTTCATTCTCATAAGCTGTAGATTATTTGTAATCTATTGTCTGAAACTCAAGACTTTTCATTATCTAATCTTTATATAGACATAGAGACCAAAATCTATCGATTTAAATTGATGAGAAATATAACCGAGATTTGTGAATGGCGCAATTTCAGATTCTCTCTTTACCAACTGATGACTCAATTAAAATAAAATAAAAACAAGATTTATCTTGATCATCAATATTTTTCCACTTTTAAAATTACAGCATATAGTCATATAGTTTTTTGATTCTAATTTTTATTTATTATATATTCAACATCTAATCGTCAGTTGATAAAGTAGAAGCCCTAAAGTGATTCTCTAAAATTTTTAAATGTCAAAATTTTAGTGAAAACCGTTAAATATATTCATAAAAATATGATCTTTATTCAAAAGTACATGAATCTACTAAGATCTTATTTCATACATAGAAATACAGTCATTGGTCCCAAATGCATAGTGATCACTTCATTCATATAACATTTGTAAATATTTGTAAACATTTGTAACATATATTATGACATCTACAATATAAACATACATAATTTTCGGGTTTCGCGAATCCTTTCTCTCTTATTTTCTTTACTTTGCCTTCGAGGTCAGGTACACGTCAAACCGCAATATTGATCAATCTCTTTCGAACAATGATGAGCTCTACATCGTAGACAGTTAATAATTGCATGGATGACGGTTTTTCTTACTACGAAGGTCATTCATTCCTCTATCACTATCGAGTATAGAAATCAAAAATTAAATAATCATTACAAAAAAAAAGGAAAAAAAAATATGGCGCAAGTCATGCGAGAATTCGATTCCTATCTGATTCTCGCATTTGTGAAACCCACGTACTCTAATTCACGATTAGAAAAATATGCTTTCTACTGGCTATTGTAAAGAATATTTAAATAATTATTAACAGGTCTATCTTCTTTTATATAAAACATTAAAACCTTTGAGACAACAGTGGAGAAACGTCGATTCTTGCAATTGGCTGTAACTCGTAACAGGAATTGTACACAACTTTATCGTTTACCCTGTGAGTGGAGTTTCATCTTGAAGAAAATTATTTCATTACGTTCAGAATTACTAACAAAATTATCAACAGAATTTGATTTCAATGCACAGTCTTATTGAAAAACTCACCAGGCTTTAAGTACTCATTGAGTAATTAAATTATATAGCGACGGTTCTCCACTGAACTTACGATTGCGAGGGCTTTTTTCTTCTACCAAATAGATTACTCAACACGGAACTTCTCTTGTAGTCCCGGTCTTTGCGACTTCCAATCGTACTTTGCTCACTTTCTGATCCACTCTCGGATGGCCTTCTTCCATCAACGACTGAAATATTTTGGCCTCCTTGTGCAACAGCTGGTGGAGGTGATATATAAGGGGGTAGGGAAGTTGGTCTTCCAGTGAATGAATTAATTGTTGGAGGTCCGGCCTTGAACATAAAGTATTATTTATAAGAATTGCTTATGTGCTTACAATCACTATTCACTATTTAATACGCAATTGTCACAATAAATAAATAGCACTACAGAGAATAAAAGTACGGATTTACAATATTTGTTAAATAAAATGAAGAGATCGAATTTTGAGCTCAGAACTTGGATTCAATGCCTTTAAAGGGAATGCTTTCTTTTATTCTTAAGTTAATGATTTTACTTTGAACTAAAATCTATATACTTGTATTCTCACCTGTCTGACATTGACCGCAAGACTTCCGAAAGCTGTAAAACACAAGCGAAATACAATTAATTTTCCACATCTAAAAAATGGAAATATTGATTAACACTTTAGCAAAAATCTAATAATTAAACAGTCGTGCTCAAGAATTGTGCTGGCTACTAGAAAGAAAAATAGAGGCACCCTGAATACCTAAATTCCAACTTGTCTCCCAATTACCTTATACGCAATGGTTGTGCTAAAAGCTGAATTATTAAAAATTAAATCTTTCATTAAACAGATAATTTAAAAAAAGGGTAGTGTGTGAGAAGGCATGCACCACAGACATGCCGAAAGAATATTGTGCGAATATTTATTGAATTATTTGACTTTAAAACAAAAAAAAAAAACAAAACTTTTTACAACGACTGACCAGGATCAGGAGAGGTATTCCATTGGACCATTCTGCTTGTCGGAGGAGCACTCGATGGCAGGGGAGGCACTAAGTCTATAAAATGATATAGGATCTATATTTCGTGCCAAATAGAGGGCATATAATAAATAAATTCAAAAAAATAATTGGAAAAATGTAATGAAACAAATATGGAAGTAATTTCCACGACTAAGACATTTCACATAATTTTACATAAAATAAACAAAAAGTGTTTTCTACTTTCTAGTAAATATACCTTGATGTTGAGGGTTGAGTTCCATACTAGATTGTCTATGAAATCCTTCATTGGAAGGATATTGGCCAGACCCATTGTGATTTAAAGTTGCACTCCGTGCTTGATGTTGATACGACTGAGGCCTTCCTTGCTGTACATGATGGTCGACATCTATAGAGCAAATTAGACAAATTAAATTAAAAAGTCATTAGTTCTTCACACCATAAGAGAACACTTGATCAAACATAATTTTTGAATTTAAAGAATATAATCGTACCGTTATATCTATGAACAACATTCTCCGAGCTCGGTGACCTAGCGGGAATCGGTGGTGGTGCTCCTCTCGGTGGAATGGGTGGTTTGTCAGTAGGATGTATATACGTGTCCCTCGACATAATTTGTTCTTGGTGTATCATTTGTTTCTGCTGGTCAAGAAGTTGTTGTTGTCTGTAAAATTCTTGCTGTATCTGAGGAGACTCAGGCGACCGCTGGGACACTAGGAAGTCAGAATTTCTTGGATCCCTGCGTTGCTGGTTTTGCCTATGCATTTGCAAAAACTCTATTTGAACTTTACTCGGACTATCACCAACATCTCTCCTAATTACAGAATTTTTCCTCTCCAATTCTGGAGTCGAGGCGCGACTGCTTCCAGTCGAAATAGTATCATCTGGATGATCAGGAGAAAGACTCTTCAGCCTCTCTAAGCTTTCCTTCTGTGTCTCGTCGTAACTCAAAAGCTGCATATACGGCGGTAGTTTTGCATGGAAGGAGATTTTGTTCACCCAGTCATCCATTTCTTGTTGACTCGGTGCGAGGAACAGAAACTCAGAACTATCTGTGCATTTTAATCTGAAGACATTCTTCCTCTTGGTGTAATCCTCAGCTTTTTCGCAAATAGCGTTAAAGATCGTTATTGGTGCCGTGGCAGCTTTACTCAAAGCGAAGTCTTCGATGTCCTTGAAGAAGCACAAAAGCTGTCCGCAAAGTACTGTGTAATACTGTTTCCAGGATCGAACCGCAGCTTTCTTTCCACCACTCTGCAACTCGTGCTTTCGCTCCAACATACCCTGAATTTCTACTGGAGGTAGATCGTTCATATTTTCCATTCTCTGATGTTTCCTGAAACTCTGAGTGCGTCTCCTTGTTGTAAAACTGGGCGTTCTCTTCGGTTTCTTTGTGTCTACTTTCATACTCTCAGCACGCTTGATATCGACAGTGGTTCTTCTAAGTCGATCACCAAACATATGAGTGATACCATGGGATTTCTGATCAGCTGCGTTCTCCATTTTGTCCACGGCTCCAGCCTTAAGTGGCGAGAACCGGTTGATGGATTCACGATCATCAGAATTACCGTTGATTTCCTCGTGCGGTACCCGATGTGGTCCATCCAAAAGTCTCCTTCGTTCCTCTTCTCGTTTCCTTTCTTCAGTAATTCTTTGCACTTCCTTTCGCTTTCTCTCTTCAAGCCTGGCTTTCTCTACTCGTTCCTTTTCTGCTTGGCGAGCAGCCAGTTC
Source organism: Synergus coniferae (assembly GCA_032164275.1). Lineage (NCBI taxonomy): Eukaryota > Metazoa > Arthropoda > Insecta > Hymenoptera > Cynipidae > Synergus > Synergus coniferae. The sequence goes on along the minus strand of JAUEJJ010000018.1, from coordinate 285,334 downwards.
AGCCTCAAGTTGCTTCTGGAATGCTTTCTCGAGCATTGTTATTCGTTTTAAAGCCTCAAACTTTTCTTCCTGAGCTTCAATTGTCTTTTCGAAGTCCTCGTGTTTCCTTATCAACTCCTCCACCTGAGGAATCGACTCTCCCAACTTTCCATCATGCAGCATCGGCTCCCTGCTCACGATCCAGTTCTCCAGCATCTCGGCTTCTCGCTTGAACATCTGCGTGTCCAAATTCTGCTCATAGATCAACTTCCGCTGTTCCCAAGTATCCTTCAACACCTGCTTTCTCTGCTCCAGAATAGAAATCTTATCCTCTATCTCTTTCGCGAGAAAATGTCCCTGCTGGATCAAACCTTGTCCTGTTCTGTAGAACTTAGCAAAGGCGTCGTTGCGCGTGTCAATCTCAGCTTTGTACTCATTGTGCCTTGAAATCAGTGCCTCTGCTCCCGGAACATCGCGAGATAATTCAGGAGCAGTAACCTTGGCTACCATCTCATTTATCCAAGAAATCAGATCTCTATATTCATCAAAATAGGCCTGCAACTGTTCAGCTTGGGCGAGTTTGCTTCTTCTTTGGGCAGCTTTTTCCAACAGTTCGTTCCAAGCTTCATCTGCTTCTTCATGCTTTACTGCTATGTGTTCTCGAGCGTCTGGGAAAAGTTCTGCCAACCTTGATGCTTCTTCCATTACGGACTCAACTTGTTCTTTCACGGCTGCCAAATCCGTTTCAAATCCTTGATGTTTCCGAACCAAAGCTTGGATTGTTTCCAAATCGTGACCATATCCATCAGATCCAAGACTTGCCTCTTTCTCTTGAATCCACGTGATTGTTTCATCTGCAGTTCTATCGAACATATGAACTTGTTTAGCACCTGCCAAAGCTTCTTGACGAGCGTGAGCCAATTCCTTCAAGTCCTCCCACTGTTGCTTCGTTTCATCAATTTTTCGGTGAATCTTACTCGACTCCGGATTCTTCTCCTCAATCAATTTCTGCCCAGCATCTATTACGTTTATAACTCGACTCTCGCTTGTCGTCAATCCTGCAAGGAAGTTGTCGAAGATCTGTATCAGGAGCTCAACGTGTTCTACGTCCCGACCGTAATCTTCAGAAGCTGCAACAGTCGTTTGATCGCCTATCCATTCAATCACCTCGTCTGCTTGCCTGACGAATTTGTGATACTTTTCGCTCTCTAATAATCTCTGGGATCTCTTTTCTTTTAGCTTTTGCAAGTCCTCAAACTTATGCTCTATTTCTGTTTGTTTGTGGGCAATATTCTTACTATCAAAGTGGTGCCTGTCGATCAAGCCTCGGGATAGTTTCTTTAGATTTTCTATGGTACTACGGAAACCAGATAAGTCACGTTCAATTCCTTCTAGTTTTTTGAGTAAAGACTGAACTGAATCCTCGTCTTTCCCACAATCTGAAGAAGCGAGTTGGGGATATTTTTCTTTAATCCATTGTTCTGCTTCTGCTGCTTCAGCGTAAAACATTTGCGATTCGACAGCATCGAGTAGTCGCAACTTTCTGACACTTGCTAAATCTCTGAGGTGGGTTAACTTTTCTTGAAGTTCTTTGGAGAGTGATTCGATTTTCTCCGATGAAAAATGTCCACTCCGAACCATGGCAGAAGCTCTGCTCGCGAGTGAAGATACCACTGGTTCTCTGGATATTAATTCAGCTTCTAAAGCCTGATGTTTTTTCTGTAGTCTCTGAACTGTCATGAGGGAGTTTCCTAGATCGGTACTTGCAGCGAGAAGTTCTTTTTCTGTCAACCAATGCAATTCATCCTCCACATCTCTTGCGTACTGATGCAACAATTTTGCATCCTCCAAATTGTCTCTTCGTATCTGAATTGGTTCTTGCAAACTGTGATACCTATTGATAGAAGCAGTAGCTCTGTCTTGAATTTCATCACACATGAAGTGATTAGACCTCTGAAAACTGGCTGCTGTTTCTTTAATTGTCTCGCAAGCTTCGTTGTGACCTAGGACATCATTTTCTAAGTTCGTATGTCTTTTCAGCAAGTTGGCAACGCTAGAGAGATCTTTCCCGTGATCCTCGGATTGCAGTTGAGTCTCCACCTCGTCCATCCAAGTCTCGAATTCGTCCAAAGTCCGACCGAATAAAAGAGCTTGATAAGCGTCGTTAAGTCTATTCTTTTTCAACTCACTTGTCTCCTGAAGAAGTCGCCATTCGGCTTCCAAATCTTCAAGGCGTTCTTGTATTTCTTTGGAAGCGTAATGATTTTCTTCAATGAGACCTTCGCCTTCACTGATGACAGAGCCAATTCTTCCTTTATTTGCTACTAGCTCACTCTCGAACGCAACATGCTTTTGAATCTTACTCTGTAAATTAGTAGGGTCTCTATAATTTTCATCGCTGGCGACTTGTTGCTTCTGATGAAGCCAGCCCTCGACTTCGTAAATGTTCCTCAAGAACTGGTGTAGTTGGTGACTCTCTAGCAATTTTTTCCTTCGGGCTGATGCACTATTTTTTAGTTTGTCCCTCCTAGAACAAACAGCAGCCAATCTTTGTTGTATGATATTGGCATCAGAGTGACCATCCTGTAAAATACCTTTCGCGAATTTTTCCAGCTCGTCAATTCGTCCCAATTGTGACATCAGCATTTTTTCAAACTCCTCGTGCTTTCGTAGAAGTACTTCAACTCCGGATAAAGATTCTCCAAGGTCCTCATTGTTTAGGAACGCCTCTTTCGTGGCGAGGAAACTTTCCGCTTGATCGGCCTGTTCTTTGAACAGTTGCAATTGATGTGCTTGTGTCAATTTCTGCCTTCGTTCCACCCAAGCATCTATCAATCCTTGTCTTAGGTTTTCTAAATGATTGAGGTTCTCTTGCACATCTTCGCCGATTGGAAGGAGTTTCTGGCCATGTGCCTTCAGTGCTTTAAATGTGTCTTGTCTACCATCGATCTCTGCCTTTCTTTCTTGATGTAATTCCAACAATGCTTCAGCTTCCGAAATGGTAGTCGGTGGTTCAGCTTCGTCCATACGTTTAATGGTATCGGCGACCCAAATCTCTAATTCGTGCAAATCTGCTTGGAATTTGTGAAGAGTGTAAGCCTGATTCAATGTATCTCGACGATTCTGTGACAAGCGTTGTAACTCGTCCCAGTTTTCTTGTAATTCTGACAGTATGGCATTTATTTGTATTGCGTTTTCTGGATATTTTTGAGACAGTTTCTTCGCTTCGCTATTGTGTTCTTTCAATTTTCCTTCGATTGCGGTCATGTCCCTCTCAAGAGCTTCTTGTTTCCTCTGCAGCTGTTCAACGGCACCCAAATCTTTGCCCATATCAGTAGTATTCATGGCCACTGACTTCTCGATAACTCTCTGACTAGTATCATCGATATCTCTGTTAAATAAGTGAATTTCTAAAGCACCAGCTAAAGTCTCTCTGTAGGCACTCAATGCACCTTGCAGCCCTTTCCACTTTTTATTAAAGCTATCTCGCCGCTGTTGAATCGCTTTCGAGTCGTTATCTTGACCCTGCTTAATTAGCTTATCTGCCAAAGCATTTATAACTTTTATCCTGGCGTCGTCTACTCTCATATCACTGTCAACATCATCGAGCTTCCTTTGCAGACTCAAACAATGTTCATAATCTTTTCCAGTGTCTCCAGCTTGAACCATCATTTCTTTATCCCTAATCCATGCTTCTATCTTTTCGACTTGGTTATTAAACTCTAGGATATCTTGAGCTTCTTCCAAACCACGACCTCTATTGCCAGATTCGTAAAGGAGTTTCCTCCAAGAAGAGTTGAGATGATCTAGCTGCTGTCGAATCTCTAAACTGGCAGGATGTTTCTGAGCCAGTAGAGTTTCACCCTTTGCTTTGATTTCTTCGATTCTGCTCTGATTTGCTGCCAGTTCAGCTTGGAATGCCTGGTGCTTTTGAAGCTTTTTGATTTTGTCTTCAAGACTAGAAACATCCCCTTTCGATGTTTCGGATTCAAGTTTTTTCTGCTTTTCGCCGATCCAAGATTCAGCTTCACCCACATCTCTAACGAACTGGGCATGAAGTAGACTAGCCTCTAATTTCATTCTCTTCACCTCACACAAATCTCGAACTTTCACCCTCCTTTGGATAACTTCATTTAACCGCCTTGCGATCGTGGGAGAGTCAAAATGATTCTGAGCTAGAAGTTTGTCTCCGTGTTCCTGTAACGCAATCAATTTTTCCTCTTGCGTTACCAACAGTTTCTCAAATTCATTGTGCTTCTTAACCTGTGCGTCTACCTCTTCGACCGAGATACCGAAATTATCTCCACTCAAAGCAGCTTCTTGCGTAGTGGATAAATTATCCAATTGCTTGGCATCTCTTAAGAAGAAGTGCAGGTCGATAAGTTGGTCCAAATGTATTTTCTTCTGCTGCCAAGCTGTGTGGAGCTTCTGTCTTTCTTCTAATAATTGATTGCATTTTTCTTCCACTTCGACAGCAGCGTAATGACCAGTTTGAACCATGGCTTCTCCAAGATCGAGAACTGAACTGAAACTGTCTTCTCTCGCTTCAATTTCTCCTTTCAGTGCTTCATGCTCTGCTTTTAAAGTTTGGGCACTGGCAGCATCACGAACCTTCTCCTCAGTAGACATAGCAGCTCGAAGTCCAGCCGCCCAGTTTATTAAATCTCTGACTTGCGTCAAGAACCTCTGTAGATCACAACTAGCTTGTAATTGATCTCGTCTGTGAGCTGATCTTTCCTTTAATTCTTCCCAGTTGTGTACCACAATTTTCTGCTGCTGGTCAATATGAGTCGCATTGTTTCCAGGATACAAAGCCTGAAGTCTGGCTGCGTCTTCTACAAGGACTTGCAATTGTGCTTCCAAAGCTACCAGATCATTTTCAAATCCTTCGTGACGTCTGATCAACGATAAGACCGAATTTAAATCACGACCCAGGTCGTCTGGAAGAGCAGCCTCTTTCTCTTGTATTCGAGACAAAGCTTCTGCAACGTCGCGATGAAACCGGTGAATTTCTCCAGCTGCTTGCAAACGCTGCTCTCTATTTCGAATCAGACCAAGAAGATGTTTCCACGACTCACCCAGTTGTTCTTGACGTTTTTCAATATCTTGAATGTAAGGACTCTCGTTAACTATCAATTTTTTAGCCAACGATTCGCATTGATTAAATCTTTCCGATCCAGCTTCTATTCTATGCTTAAAATCGTTAAACTTTGCTTGCAGAATCAGAAGGTGTTCGTAGTCTTGACCGTAGTCTTCAGACGCCGCAGCTTGTTCTTGCTCTTTAATCCACTGTTCTAATTCCCGACTTTCCAAGAAGTACTCGTGTCTATACATACTTTCCATTAGACGTTGCTGTCTCATTGTTGCCAATCTTTGTAAAGCTCGCATCTGCTGAACTATTGCCTGCTGCTTGTTTGCAATAGCTTTGCTGTCTGGATGCTTAGAGTTAATCATAGTTGAGGCAGTATGCCCCATTTCGGAGACAATTCCGTTGTAAGTGTCTAGCTCAAGCTCAAGAGCTTTGTGTTTTGTGAGTAGTTTCGTTGCAGCATCACGGTCTCTTCCGTAATCAGTTGAACTGAGTACGTCGTTCTTTTCGCTGAGCCAACTTTCAACCTCTCCAGCTTCGAAAAAGAACTCTTGAGCTCTCAGCGACAAATCCAAAGCGTGACTACGTTCGTTGGCTTTGTCTTGGAGATTCTTCCACGCATCGTCAAGTTCATCACAAAGTTCTTGAATCTGGAAAAATAAAAATAAAAAAAATATATCAATCAACATTTTAAAAATAAGGTACATTATTTAAATAAGAAGATTACAAGAAAAAAGTACAAACCTTTTTTCTCTCAGGATGTGTCTGTTCAATAAGAGATTGACCAGAGGCGAGAGTTTTGTCGATCATTGGTTGATGACCAGCAATTTCAGCTTCAAGTTTCTTGTGCTTTTTATACAAAGATTGCGTCTGGTGCAAATTTTGTCCAAGCGACGTTGACGATGCCTGAGGCAAGTGATCTTTAATCCATTGTAGCTCTGCATCAAGTTCGAAACCAAAGTTGTGAAACCGAAGACTCTCCTCCAATGCATCTCGTCTTCTTTTTGCCGGTTCCTTGAGACCACGGAATTTCCTCTGGGTCGCTTGACTCGTTTTCAAGATATTGTCAGCGTCGAAGTGACCTTCATGAGCCATTTCATGACCCATTGCAACAAGATCGTCTACTTTCTGTTCCCACTGAGCCAGTTCACTTTCCAATATCTGATGTTTTTTAAGCAACTCTTTGCAACTTCTCAAATCAGTTCCGACTTGTTTGCTCTGCAAGGCAGTTTCTATTTCCTCTAACTTCATCCTTGCGTCTTCCATGGTGCGATTGTATCCATGTTGGGACGCAGCCTGTCTCAATCTGCGGCCCTTTTCCAAGGAAAGCGCAACCAATCGATCCCACTGAAGGTTCAATTCCTGCAAAGTCTTTCCAACATCATCTGATCTGTAGTTCTCTTCTGATATTAACGCCTTACCCGCTTTATTAACTGCTCGCAACTGTCCTTCATTTGCTCTCAGCTCTCTCTCGAAAGCTTCATGCTTCTGAAGTTTGCGTTCTAGATTATTCAAATCGCGGTAGCTTTCGTCAGAAGCAGTCTTCATTTTATCACCCAACCAATCGCGAAGATCATCCACCTCAGCTGAGAATTGCTGATAGTGTTCAGATGCTTTCAGTGCTGCACGACGACGATGGGCAGAATCTTTAACCGAGACTCTTCTTGCTAGAACCTGGTTCCTTCTGTCATTAATATAAGGTTTGTCATAATGATTTTGGTGAATTAGTTTGTCAGCTGTATCACTGAATGCTTTCAATCTATCATCTTGAGCATGAAGTGTATTCTCAAACTTCTCGTGCTGCTTCAGCAAAGCTTCCACATCATCCAAAGACTCTCCTAAATTTGTAAACTCCAAGAAAGCTTGATGCGAACTAGTGGTGGCATCGATCTGATCTGCTTCGCGGTTAAATTGCTGCAATTCTAGACACTGCCTTAACCAACGATCTTTAGCCACCCAGTCTGAAGATACAGCTTGGTGCAAGCCATTCAATTTCTCAAGGCGTTCTCTAACTTCAACCAATACTGGGTTGCGTCTTAGAAGCTGAGTTCCAAGTTCTTCCACTTCTCTAAATTCATCTTCACGTGTCTTAATTTCTTCTCCGAGTTCCATATGCAATTTTTTGAGTTGTTCAGCAGTTGCTACGTCTCGGACTGGTTCCTCAGCTTTCATTGTGTCCTGAACATCAGCCGCCCAGCTGATGAGGTTTTTCGAGCTGTTCATAAATATCTGTTGACCGACGGCGTCTTCCAAACGTGAACGTCGTTCCTTAGCTTTCGACTGCACTTTATTCCACAGATCTTTAATTTCATTCTGTCTTGCGTTCACATTGTTCAGCTCGTTAGGATATGAACTTTTCACGCTGTTAGCTAAGAGATTCACCTTTCGAACCTTCTCCTCAACGGGCGCCAATTCTCGTTCGAGGTGCTGATGCCTCCTTTGCAGAGCTTGAACTGTTTTTAAATCCGGTCCCAATTCCGCTGTATCCAACTGTGTGATTTTCTCCAACATCCAGTCGTGAGCTTCGTCGCAGGTTCTGTTAAATAATTCAACGCTCGAGGCTCCTTCAAGGCTCTTTTCCTTTTGTGCTTTCAACCAATTCAAATGGTCCCACAATTGGTGGATGTGTCTCTGTCTAGCTTTCACTTTATCCAGCTGGCCGTGTCCTTGTTTCACAAAGTCATCGACAGCAGCATCAATAGCTTCGACCCGTTTTCCAGATGCGGACAAGTCCGTCAAAAACTTTTCGTATTTTCTTTTTGCAGACTCTACATTATCCCGAGAGTCATCCGTCCTCAACATTTTTTCCTTATCTTTAATCCATTTCTCGAAATCATCACACTCACGGTAAAAGCCGTAAAGCCTTATGGCATCTTCCAGCAAAGCGTGACGTTTCAAAGCTAATTCTCGAAGTTGATTGTAGGTATCATTGATCTTCTTCATTCTTTTTTCAACGCTGTCACTGTCGTTAACAGCTTTACGCTTAACGGGTTTCACGGCTGATTTAATTGATTTTACCCTCCTTACTGGCACAACTTGTTTCACCATTTTGGTTTTCTTTACTCTTTGGGTCACTCGAACTTTCTCTGGTTTTCTCACCTGTACTTGAATAATTTTTGGTTCAATTTCTCGAACATAATTTGCTGGTACAAAGCCATCGCTACCGTCTATTTTACGAACACTCCACCAGTCAGGGTTCGTTTTGTTTAACAGGAACATAACTTCACCTTTAACCATGTGCATGCCTTGTCCACTAAATGGATAAAGACTCTTTACTTGGGGAACGAGTCGGTCTTCAAGGATGGTTTTAGGTTCTAAACGCTCTACAATTTCGTCCACCCACTCATCCTGGGGAACTAATCGAATTTCCTTACTCCACTCTTCCTGTTCCAACTCTGCAACAGGTTCTGGATCAGCAGATAATTCGAGAGTGGAAATGCCCGCTTTAACAAGTTTGTCAGCTTGCGTATTCAAAGACTGAACGTCGCCTTTATAAGCATTCAGTTCTCCTTGGAGATCTTTGTGCCTCTGTAAGAGCGCTTGGGCACTCGGTTCATCCACTCCGTAATCTTCCGAAGCAACCAAAGTCATTTTCTCGTTCATCCATGAGTCTGCTTCGTTCGCATCTGCATAAAATTGAAAAGCCTCTCCCGCCTCGTCCAGCTGCTTCTTTCTCAGTGCAGCCAACTCTTCCAAAACCTTCCAGTGTTCTTGTAACGAGTCGATTCTATTTTGAATTTCTATCGCCGAAGAATGATTGTCAGATATCAGTTTTCTGCCAGCATCACAGAGTTGTTCAGATTTCGGCCTTCGGACCTTCATTTCATCTTGCAACGCTTTATGTTTCTGTTGAAGTGAAATCACTGCACGGAGATCCTTTGCGGATATTCCAGCCTTACAGATCCGCTGCTTTTCAACTAACCAAGACTCCTCGTCCTCGTGGTCCTGCAGAAAATGAAAGAAATTCCTAGCATCTTCAAGGCGAGCCTTGCGCTCTTTGCTATTCTCTGTGAGTTCTTGATACGCGTGATTCAAACGTTCTAATTTTTCCTGTAGCATCGGCGCTTCTTTGCTCATAGGCTCGTTGAGATATTGAGCTGCTTGCCTTCCAAGTCGCCTCTGACTTTCCCCGAGGGCCGTTACTTGCAACTCGTGGAGACTGTGTTTTTGAAGTAAATCCTCCACTCCCAGAAGATGTGGTCCAACATCCGTACTTTGGAAGTTAAGTTGCAACTCCAGAATTGTGGCTAGAGTCGTGTCTATTTCCCTCATGAGACTCATGAGCGCGCAAAGAGCAGCGAGGTTAGCTTTATGATGATCAAGCAGCGCCAGGAGCTCCTTCCACCTCTGCAAAACCTCCTGTTCTCTGGCTTGAACTCTTTCTAACCCATGGTAATTTTCTCTGACTAGTTCATCAGACATATTCGTTAAGTCGTGAAACCGTTCCTCCCTTGCCAAGATGTCTGCGCTGATGGCCTCGTGTTTCTTTACTGTCGCGTCTACTTGCGCGAGATTGCTACCGTACCTTGGATCTGACAAAACCTGGATCATTTCCTTAAGGTAGCCTTCCCGAAGGACACTTTTCCTCTCGAATTTGTAGTTTAATTGTTCCAGTCTCTCGTGTCGAAGAAGTTCCGTACGCAGGGCAACTTCTCTTCGGTGCTCGGATCGCTCTAGTTCAACCCAATTCCTCTCGATATCGTTCACCAACTGACCTTCTTGAGGTATGAAAGCCGGCTGATTTAGTGACTTTAATTGCGTATTTATGTGGAAATACAGCGCTTCAATTTCTGATCGCTCCTTGTACTTTGGAGGCTTCTCAACTGTTCGGTACTGCTTGAAAGCAAGAAGCTCACGCTGTATTCCTTCGAGGGAATTTGGGAAGTCCCTGTTTTCCAGAACTTTGATTTTTAGCTTAATCCACTCTAAGAGATCTGATGTTAGCTTCTCGTAGTGAATTTTCATTTTGTCAGCGTCCATCATTTGGCCGACGATATTAGCGATTCTTTTTCCACTCTTTATTTCATTCTTCAGCTTAGCGAAGGTGTGATAATAAGATGCCACATAGGTGATGACCGATTTTTCATCAGGCCTCGCTGTGTCCACGTCTTCTGCGTCGAGTAAACGTGGAATCCCCAGCTCTGTATTGGCCACGTCAAAGGCATAGTTAAGATTGTCGATGTGTTTGTTTTGTTGAAGCTCTGACCAGTTGATGAGGTCTGGTCTGTGCGCGTGGATAAGAGCATTGAATCCAAGTCCACTCCTCCAGGACCCTAAAAAATAGAAATTTGGTTTTAATATAATATGATTCTTTAATTCCTAAAATTTGAGCTTGAATTTTAATATAATATATAATATAAAAATTGCTGAAATATTTACTTACCACTAAAGTCTTGAATATTAACTCCTGGATATCCATTAGTTTTTCTCTGACACCAGAGAAGAAGGGCATCTTTGGCCGACTTCTTTTCACTACTCTCATTTTCCTCGTCGACATCAATTTCAATTTCCTGGATTTGAAACCTCAAAATTATCGTCCAGATTAGACCTAAGATTAAACGAGGATTCCGGTCCACGATATCCTCTGCTCCAATGCTTTCTAAACGAACCTGGAAACAAAAAAAAGATAGCATTCTCATTAGTCATACGATTTAAGTGCTTGCTGCCATTGCTGAAATGAAATTTGTTAATTTGGTAAACCCGCAAGATAATTTCAGACAGGAAACGGTCTCATTTTGTGGTCTAATTGCGAAATGATAAAAAGTCATTTGAAAACGCATTTACGAGAGTACTCCCTTCTTATCGTTTCCGTAATGAGTCACTGTCTTTTTCAAACAATAATTTTCAGGATTTACCTGAACATTCATCGGAAAAGCTGAATAAATAGACATTTTGTTAAACAAAACGCCTTTTCATCTCTAAATATATCCTTTTATTTTGAGTCCTTAAGTTTTATTTTAGAAGAACTCTCTGACCAGGCACCAGTCTCTGATCTAAAGTAAGAGTATAATTATCTAGTCGAGTAGCTAATTTGAGTAAGCGATAAATCTGGTTAGTATGACCACTTTGAATTGACAGTTCTGTTCTCTACTTAATGTATGGAATGTACGTTCTAATTGCGGATGTAATTCAGTTCTGCTTGAGTCGCGTGCATCAAACCTGGATCGAAGGATGCTAGACTCTAGATCTAGAAGTCTGAGGTATCAACTATGAAAGTATAGATCTTAGTTAAAGCCTTTCAGCTAAGCGCTGCTAAGGCAGGCACCTATACTGCCACTGGGTTAAATTGCGGTAAACTCGCAACTTGTAACGTGTTGAAGCAACAGTCTCGCGTTATAGTTAATCGACTTGGCTGGAATGTCGTCCGATCACTTGCGGGTCTATCAAGGACGATGGGAAATGGAAATTATGGCTTTTGCCGTACGATCACAACTTCGCTATATGTTTCCAAAACAAAGAAAAAGATGATACCCGTTAGAAGCTAATATTCAGAACGATCATGATGATGATGATAATGATGATAATGATGATGATACCGGAAAAAGTGCACGAATCGATAGCATGTGTGACGTCTATATCGGATGCACTACGCCAACCCTAAATGAACTATAAATTTTCGAAAGCAATTATTCTACTCCTTCAAGAAACATCTTTATATTTTCCAATACCAATGACATCTACATTATCGAATCCGATTTCTTATCAGCAAATTTATTCAGTACTACGTATGTGAAAAACAACTTTTCAGATGACGATTCTTCATTATTTAACTTGCTAATAAGTTTTATTTGAATACCTTACGTTCTTGAATCAAAATTGTACAAAAGGCGCAATTTAAAATTACAAATATTTAACTGGTAATTCTAGGTCAATATTTAAGATTTAAAAAATTGTTAGAAAATATACGTTTACGTAGGAAGTTTGCTTTTTGTCACACTACATGTAATAAACATCTAGCGGAAAATATGATGTAAATCCTGAATAATTAAACGAATTGAATTTTCGTTGAAAAGAATTCAGAAATTGAATAACTTAGAAGGAAGTACCTAGAAGGAGGTGACTATTTTTACGGAATATTCAAACGCAATTACATAATTAGGAATCAGGAACAATTAAAAAGTGCAAGGATTATTGAACGAAAGGTAAATCTGTTTGTGTCATAAGGAGGAAACAACAGTTAGCCGCGAATTGCGGGTCAATGTAAACAAATCTCGCAATCTTAAGCATGAAATCTACACTCGCTTGTATTAGTGCACGGCAATCGTGCCGGGTCGAATTAAGATGACTTTAAAGAAGCATTTATCCGTTATCTTTTGAATGATTGACCTTCGAATTTTCACCTCGTCAAACTGCATGCTTTCTCGTATGTGCGAGTTTGAGCGGCCCATGAATAATGAATGAGCTGCATGTTGCATTATAAAATACGAGAATAGTACTGTTAGGTCATTTGAAAGGAAAGGGAAGGGCTTTGAGATTTGTTAATTCAAACTGGATCGAAAGATTATGTCCTTTAATACATCCAAATTTTATCTAACTTTTAATTTATAATGTTGATTCAATATTGTGAACCAGTGAAGAATCAATTTAATCAAAACAAGTTAGCTCTTTTTATAAAAGTTTTTAGAGCGTAATTATCTTATGAAGTGAATTACTGGGTTATATTTAAAACTCGATTTAAGATCAAATGAGTTTAAGTTTGAGAGAGTCAATGTACAATGTACATTTGTGTACATATTTATGTAAGGATAAGCTGAATTAATCTTGCTACCTTTAATACGTTAGTCTGCGGGAGACTACGTAAAGTTGAAGGAATGGGAATAGTATTTCCAATGCACTTAGCAAGGAATGCAACACCTACGTTAAACATTCACTAGATCGGCAAAGTACAGTAAGTCACTGAACCGTGGCTGCTGTAGTTGAAGGTGCCAACGAACATGATTCCGCTTCATCTTTAATCCATTAGAAGGATGAGTTGAACCAGTTTTATGAAAATACATTTCTTTATTTTTCAAAATTTGATTCCTCGAGGACATACTTTTATGGTATCTTGTTCAACGCGAAGTAGTGCAAAGAAATGTGAGTGACTACTGAGACTGGTGGAAGCACTTGTCGATTCGGCATGGAATGCTCCATAGCATAGGTAGATATTCTCGACGATGTAACGGGTTTCCTATGGCATCGTGTGCAAGTGACCGCGCATTCTTGGCAGCGCTCGAAATGTGGATCGGAAGGTATGCGAATGACAATAGCTACCTACAAGGATATTGATTCCAAGTAGTACTCTTCCAAGAGATTTTTATCCATTCTCTTGTCAAATAGTAAATTAATGTTCAATAGTATACGTTAGGTTGAAGTTTTCCCATGAAAATAAAACATTCCTATCAGCTTTTCGACTTGTAACACAAAAGGGACCATAATTTCTGAGTATAGAATGATTTTCCTACTCCTCCCATAGTCTGGAGACATGTCTAAAGCGAGAGGTCTAAAGTCTATAGACGAAATCCATCCTATGGTGGATTTCGTCGAGTTTGCCTAACGATTTTATAGCTTGTATATCCCATAATTCGAAGAGGTTTTAGAATCTAATGACGAGCAGAGATTCCTGCGTGTGTGCAGCACGTGCGACTCACATTTGTACGAGATGATGTGAATGGCTGCAGAGTACAAGGTCTCTTCGCCAGGACTGGATGCAGTGGGTACCTGCTCAGGTAAAATCTGTTAGGCGCGATGCTCAAGAGCGTGTTATTTTATGACCATTTCATCGAGACAGGCGCGTGTGTACTGTTCTCACATTTAACGCATGGCATGCAGATTTTACTGTAATGCATAGGTATATATATATATATATATAAATATATATATATATATATATATATATATATGTTTAATGTATATATTTGTATACAATAAACAAGTCCGTTAAGGCCTCCAGCCTTAACTCTTCACCGTCACTGAAATCGTAAAGTGACAAAAAAATATACACTTTACTATATAACGAGGACGCATCGCAGTGCTTTCTCCGCACCATTGTGCCAGGAAAAAGACACGTGTGAATTTACACAGAGAACGTTTCTGTGCGTAAGTCCACACACGTGTCTAGCTTTTAGTGTTGCAGCAGCATGACTTGAATCAATTCGCATGAATTTCAAAGTGAAAGTACCCTGGAGTCTTTTCTATACAAGTAAATGGAAAATGTGCAATTTTTGTATATACCCTAAAGACTCAAGCATTCTTCACATTCAAGGAATGTTGGAAAGTATCCCTGTTTTTAAGAAACTACAAATCCATATTTCACAGCAACTTTTTCATGTAATGTTACAGTCTTATGCAAAAGTTATGTGCGTGTTCATGGTACAAGTGAAAAACATCGTATGCCACTTCTCGAGAATCTCGTCATAAATCCTGCTCTTCGAGATGATTAAATATCCGGTAAAAAGTTGCAATGTGTTCGAGGCAGTTCGGTTTTTATGCTGAGCGTAGGGTGTGCGTGAACTGTAAAAGTCAACAAGGGAAAAGTCGAAGATCAAAAGAGAAATCAATATCAATATTGAAACAAGACACTTTCCAAAGAGTAGAAATGGCGAAAACAAGCAATTCTCACACGGATATTCGATATGGAAATTTGTTTGAATTGTATCTGATCTCTCCAATCTTCTTTTTTTTTTTTTTTTAATGTGGTGTAGGCCACGTTTCCTCTTCTCTAATTTTAGCCTAGAGACTAGAAGAGAATGAAACATCAAAGAGTCATAGTAACGTAAGTAGAAGAATGAAATGTGATATTCGAGGTAGATTTCAATGCAGGTCTAACAATAAATTCCTGGTTACGGTGTGAAAACCGCAAATCAAGTTTTGACATCGCCTCGACCGTGAAATGTCTCCGTTGGGATTATTTCTCAGTACACAGACCATCATGAGTCACGTATTTGAATGGAACGTGTCTCGTCCTACGTAAATCGCAAGTGAATAATTGGATACAATCACGTAACTCTTTGCAACACAAATTATTTCTGCTTAAATAAGGCTTCCGACTTCCCTTCCAGAAGAATTAAATACCATCCTCATGACGAAAGATCTATTTTCCTGATAGAAAATCATGATTATTTCATTTTTATCAGAAATCGTCAGGAGGATCTTTGTCATCGATAATAATTGTCCTCAATACTCGCTTTTCCTGATTCAGAAAATAATTATATCTGATTTTGTTTCGTAAAACTCATTCTTTGTTTAGTATTGAAGAACAGTATAAATATACTTGTAAAGTGTAAAACACAGGTAATGGTTAACGTGACATGCGTATAGCATTGATTATACAGTTGAGTCACCATCAAAAAAAAAGTAACACGTCGTAAAGAATTAACTGTGTCTAACCATGTCGAAAGCAACACCTTTGTTGATAAAAAACATTGGTGGTTATAAGAGTACGTACGACTATGTATTACATAGACTCTCCAGATCACGACTCGTTTACATTATTGCTTATGTTTACTGAGTCTACGGCTATAACTCCATTATAAGAGCAGTTCGCCATCGAACAAATATGCGTTTTCAAATTGCACTTACCGGTACAACAAAAATTAAACTTTCATGGAGTGTCGAGTTACGTAAATTCAAGACATAATCAAAGCCTGTTGGAATTCCATTTTGCGCTCAACTGAGGCATTACGACGTTGTACCGAGCTTCTGTTCAATAACAAATTTATTTCCTAAATTCCACAGTGTTTTGCCTTCTAGCGGAATTCACAATAAGTTGCGAGAATCCACAATATGCTACTGCATCTCTTTTCTGCAATTTCTTTTCTACCACAATGCTAATTTGAAAATCTCCCATATTTTTTCATCCTCTCAAAATTGCAAAGCTGAAAATTACATTTAATGCATCCCTGAGCAATGAATCCTGATTTATTGCTCCTAATTTAATGAATGTTCGGATAGATCAAATAACGATTGAAGAGAAATCTAGATACATCGCAATTGCTGAAAGATTCTTTTGCACTTAATCAAGACTTTGACGAGCATGCAAGACAGTTTTAAATTCTGATACAATCAGTAAATGAATAAAGCTCGATAATGTCTCATATCGCATGTATCAAGTTTTTAAATGACGTCATTCTTATGCCCATATTTACTTCTCTGTATTACATCTTATCAGATATGAAATCTAATATGGAAGGTACTATTGGTACTATTAAAAAAAAAAAAAAGAATTGTTATCACACATGCTGAAATCATGAAAATTATAGGTACTAAAATTTGTATTTTCTATTATTTTTTTTTATTATTCTATAAATCCACTTCATATATATTTTTTAAATATAAAAAACTCGTTGATCTTGCGGAGACTACTCAGTTATGGCGTTCAAAACACACAACTCAATGCCTTAATCCTTAGAGTCACTCCACAACCCATTTATCCCGTACCCTCTAGTTAAAAAGACAACTCGAGTACGTACTTATCTGCTCAAGAAACGTAACAACCATCTATAAAGTGCCTTATTACGTGAAAAAAAGCATATCTTGCCTTGCTCCTTGCTAAAATATCACCCAATAAATGTGTTCTTAATATTTCCAAACTCCTTCTTTGGCGGTGCGACCGAGTCTTTTTACCAGTGAAGATTAAGCGGTCGCGCGGCTCATTTGACCTTCTGATGAACGAGTTCGTGTAAATTTCGTCGTTCATTTCAAACATTTTCCCAACGATTGTCCTTGGCGAGGCTCAACCACAGCGGCTCAATCCCGGAGGAATTCTGCACCGCGGAGTAATTAGGGAGGAATCCGTTGGATTCGAGGCCTTACAGTCAGCGGTTTGGGACACGCGTGTACGTGTGTTGGATTGTTAGATTCACCAAAGCATTTTCAATCATCAAGTCACGCGAAAATACTTTTATGTTGATGGACTCACGTGAAACCTAGCAAGGAGGTTTACACGCTTAAACGTGTAAACGCTTACGTTTACACGACACAGACATAACATACTTCTGGTTCCTCTTTAATGCTGATTTTTTTCGCAAAGTTTCGCTGGTCCCTAAATTGAGATGCTGCGTGACCGCAGAGTGGGTGTAAGAGAGAAAGGAGAAAAGTTTCACGTAAATGATCGAAGGAGAGGGTTAAATGGTTACGAGAGAGGTAGCAAGAGAGAGAAAAAGGGGCAAGGAGAGAGAAAGGTCAGCGACCGAGTAAAACTCGCTAGACCGTGAGTCCCATGAAGGAACGTGTGGAACGTGTATATGTGTGTATGTAATACTATATAATACTGTATAATATACTGTAATGTAAACTACTTTATACATCCCTATACCATTCATATACACACACAACTCATGTAGATCATTTTGTGCAAAGGATGAATCTCTTTTCGAGACTAATACGAATTGAGTCGTTCGCGCCCAATATTTGAGAATAATAATTGCGGGTATACCTTGCTTACGCGTGAAATTGAAATTATCCTCAATGTACGCCTTATTACCAAATCGACTTAAATGCCACCTTGCTTATGCGAGTGCGGAATGACGAGCTTTTATGTGTGCACTTGCCAAACATCGTTATTTATTATCGAAAAATACGCGTATGCTAATTTCAGAGAGTGAAAGCCATCCGGGGGTGATTTAATGCCAAATGTTTATTTAAACGTCGCTTTATACCCAAAGTTTGTTTTCTTGCATACAAGCAAAAAGTTTCCCTTTTTTTAAGATGAAAGGCTTTTAAAATCTTCAGAATAAAAATGGAAACTTTGATGTTAATGTCTTCAAACCATTTGTCGAATATCAAAAGACGTTAGAATTTATAGAATTTGAATAGTGCGTGGCACTCAATGTAGTTACAGTTGAGTATACAAATGACGACAAACGACAGGTTTAACAAAGCTTCTTGAAAAGTAAAATTAAAATTTTTATAACGATTTTTTGGGTCATACAGATGTCTGACTTATGTATCACTTACTTACTGTATGTATGTCTTATTTATTACATTATACATACAGTTTTCACATTGGCTTAAATCTTGCCATTTTGAAACTCCTTTGTGTCATTATTCAGTGTTTTTGGTGTTTATGACTTCCGTTTCTTTATTTAAGCACAGTTACTGGAGTTTAATTTCTGAACATGTGAGAATTTATCCCACGCGATAACCAAATCTTAACCAGTTGGACTGGAGAACCGTCGTAACCGATATTTCCAGATTGTGATTGACCGAGTACTTGAATACGCAGACGATAATTCTTCCCACGATTACTGAATCATGTTCAGATTATGTGTATTTCGAGTTCAATTAAAATTCCTCGTGACAGAACTTAAAGGACAGTTATATGTGGATACTCAGAACTTGAAATCATCCAACTTTAACGTTTTTCAAAGAAAAAATGATGAGAAGAATATTGTGGAGTCTTCAAAGAAAATTTTAATTTGCTACTAAGACTGTAAACTGAGAGATAAGTCATCTTTCAGTTTACACCAAACTGCGCATAAAGCACCACAAAAAGCAGATGCACTTCTCCCGTTTTACGAGGCGAGGAGTATTTAATTATTTCTGTAGGGGTTTCAAGGAGTTTAAATTTGCCATTGAAACGAAACAAATGTAATATTTGCACAGCTGTGTGGACACTGGACACATCGAAGTAGGATAATTGTAGTGTTTCTTTTCACGAACAAATGTCAAAACTGTTCTCTCGTGACGTTCTAACTTCCTAAACCTACTGTGAAGGTTTGAAACTTAATTAAGTCCTCAAAGTAATTATTGTCGTCAATAAATTAAAATTAAATTCAATTTGACAGAAAACTGAGAGTTAAATTCCTCTTTTTCGTTTAATATACTAACCCGCGATGAAATATAACGTTGAATAAAGACGAAAAATTGCTGAGGTAATCTCTAAAGATTGAGAATAGCCGACACACACTCATAAACTTCTTATCCTAGTTTAAATTGTAAAATTCAGCAAACAAATCCCATCTTGTCTCTCGTCGTACTTTCACACTCTAACTTTACTCACAACTCTTCTATAGGTATTGAAATTTATGCGAAGAAATCACTTGTAAAGAATTTCAGATAGTAAATTAAAATTTTCTTTTTTTAATACAATAGGGAACTAAATATGTGTTTGAAAAAAGTCTGATGAGTCTTATCAGTCTTGTGAACATTTCATTGAGTTCAGAAATGAAATCAAAAGATTCTTCCGACGAATTAGTTTCTTGTACAAGTTACACACGATTCCAAGACAAGACAAGCTTTTCCTCTCTTCCAGGTTCTAATATGGGAAAACGGGATGGAAATCGAAGCCTTAAACAAGCAACGTGTTCCGTTCAGTCTCGACGTTACAAAAAGCCAATACCTTTTAAAGGCTAACTGTAATGTTAATACTGTAAATGTCCATCATGCATTATTTACCAACCGCACGGTTCATTGAGTACGAGAACTGCAGTATACGCGCCTTTACATTTCAAAGGTCCATCCAACGAAAGAAAACAATAGAATGCTTTATTATTACAAAATTCTTGCACTGAATCTAAAGTGAAGACAAAAACTGACTCTAGAGCTTCGTCTGGTACTTGAAGAAAGCTTTCGATTTAAAATTGTTCATATTTAAAAACTAGCTTTCCAAAACATCAGAATATCAATTTAAGTGGAAACTAGGAGCAAATAATTCGAA
Organism: Synergus coniferae; assembly: GCA_032164275.1. Lineage (NCBI taxonomy): Eukaryota > Metazoa > Arthropoda > Insecta > Hymenoptera > Cynipidae > Synergus > Synergus coniferae. The sequence continues at coordinate 265,628 of JAUEJJ010000018.1, read as the reverse complement.
TCAAAGCGAAAGATAAGTTCTGTTTTGAAAAGGGATAATAAAGTTGGACTATAAAGTCTCGATGGCAAGCATAAAGTGAGACACAAGGAGAAAATTGATGGGACGAAATCCCTTGGAATTGCAAGGAGAGTCATAATAATATCTGGTTCTCAATCGGGTCAGTCATGTGTATTGGTGCCCTCGGACAATGCATTTCTGTATGTGCACGCGTCCGGTTTTCTCTGTCTGTTCCCGCCTGTTTCTCTCTCCCCAATGATGCCTTCTTCTATCTTTTTCTACGAGTCTACATATATTACATCGAGGCAGACATAAAACTATTATGTCATAAGTCACGAAGTATAGAGGCCGTTCACGAAGAAATTCCATATTGCACTTGGATGGCTTTTGCAGAGTTTTAAGTAAGAGAGACGGACACAGTAGTCTCGTAATAAGTTTCAAAATCTATAACCCGATCCTTTCCTACATACTTTAGTTAGATAGATAAATAATGCCTATTTATTATTTATCAGCAGATATTGAGCTTCTTATGCATCAAGACTTTAGTCTTCGTCAACAAGAAAATCAAGTCTCCTTTATCTCATGGTATAAGGATTAGAGATTATGTGTGCAATTAGAAAGTTTAGAAATTTTTAGCTTTTTTGTTTAAGTAGTGAAACCTGCTTAGAATCCGCATTTTTGATAAATCATATAAATTCGTTTTAAATTATTAATTTGAGAAATAATAGATCCTGTTTTAAGAAGTTGATATTCTCATTTTTGGCTTAGAAACCGGATTATTGTCCTAGAAAAAATCTCTTAAAATTTTAAAGCGATGACAAACATAATTTCTATCCTCGTCTTTGCTACTGTGTCAAGGAGAATGTATCAATTCGCTTAACGGTTTCCGCAGTTGCTTTCTACATCTCAGATTTCCAAAAGTGACTAAGATTACAGAACTGAACAGGCATAGCAGGTAGCAAAATAAACTTAAACTTGTTTACCTTAGTGTGGAGAAATGCGAGTGATTTGTTCACATTTTCGATCTTGTGGACTCGCATTCGTCCATTATTTGGTTTGGCTAGTCGCTCTCCAGAGATTATTTCCAGGAGTTTTAAGAGCTTCTTTCCATCCCCCAGATCCGTGAAGAGATCCTCCACCTCCATACGAGCCTGTAAACAAATATCTTGAAGTTTAAACGATGTCTTAGTGCGTAATCAGCAATCTATTTCTTTAAATCTAATTGCATGGCTAAACAAAATTAGGAGAGCGTGTAAACTCATGATTACAGTCATTTAATTACGAAACTGCATAATGAAACTTGGGATGGAATAACGTGAGTGCCAGAGACAACCGTTTGTGGAGAACTGCGGTTAGAGTCGTTAAATTTTGATTATAATAGTGTGACTGGGAATAACTGTTTTCTGAATGTTTAGACGACCTCAAAGTGGAGTTTCATAATGCGGAATTTTATAATCAATTCTTTAGTCTTTTCGATTAGTTCTTGCCGAGGGAGTTCCTGACTTCAATTTACAGAATATTCGTAACTTTTTGTGGAAGTTAGAGATCACCTGAGATCATGTCAATAAATTATATAGAATTCTTAGACAATCATTGATATCCAGAAGAAATGTGACATGCGACCTATAACCTGGCACTCGTCTTGTTTTAATCGTCACACAACATATGATATTCAGATATATTTCGCAAACAGCTGATGACATTTGTGAATTCTTTCTCTTTCTGCACGCCAGGCATTTTATTTAACAAGAGTTTCCGTGTATTTTATTAAACAATGGCTTGTTTTCAATTATGAAACTTTGTGACACACACCTTCATCTGTGTTGCTGTGACACAGCATTTCACAAAATCAAACTGGGACAAACACCTTTCGTATTTGAATCTTTTTACTTAAAAAATATCTCCATCGATTTTGAATTAAGTAAAGTATTTGAAATTCTGCGTTATTTAAAGAATACATAAAAGGAAGATTATACCTTCAATAAAAATGAGTTTATCCATTTCGTGAAAGTCTTTTTCTGGATATGGAGACGTTCTTCTTGCAGGGCCTTAATTCGGCCCTGCTCGAACTTGAGAACGTCCTCCCTCTGAGTCATTCTCTTCTGAATATTCGGTCCACCTCTGAATCGGTCAACCCTTGGCGGTGGATAGGTTGCAACGTATTCGTAATTATTGTAGAAAGTTGCGTGGGGTGCGACGCTTCGCCCAGCGCCGGGCTCATACTGCGCCCCTGAGAAAAGAAAAAATAACATTAATAAAAATGCAACAATATCGTAAGAACAGGAGCAAAAAAAGAGAAAAATATCCCGTCAAACCACGCTCGCTCGAAATGCAGCAAAATAACGCGAAACGAGCCGTAAAGGATGGATAGTGGATACGCTTTGAACACGAGAATGTCTTCCAGCCTGAATTCCCGGGATTATGAAGCTGAACAAATACCCTTTACTGTCAGCGGCTTCAAAACCTCCGTTGCTCACTGTTTCTGTTACCAAACTCTATTTCTGCGATCCTTTCTTTCCAAGAATATATGACCCATTTCACCCTCACTAATTACTAGTTATTCCTTTTTTTGGTGAATTAAAAGCTGGCTTTTTAAAATCTCTCGTAGTATCTTGGAAACAATTTCGTTGAATTTCAGATGAAACAAATTTTTAATATGCAAAAAGTGACTCTTTCAAGTTTATCTAGTAGCAATGTTTAGTTCCAAAGTGCCTATTTAGCTAATTATTGCATAGTTTATAGTTTGCAGAACGAAGGAGTACTTAAATAATTATACGTCAGCTGCACGTCGTGTTTATTCTTGAAGGGTGGTTGTTTCTTGAATAGCCCGAGGCCCTAAAATTGCTTCGACTGATCTTCTTAAGTGATCATTAAAGTGCAAAATTCATTAACAGAGATGGTTTGTTATTGCTAAATTAAGTTGACTTGACCTTAAAAATCCAATTTTTGATCTTCTTTCTTTTGAAATAAACTTTGAACGAACTTGCTTAGCATGCCTCGTAAGAATTCAAAGTACAAATGATTTCTTGAGTGCCTACAAGTCGAAATAAAAGATGATCATTACGTCTTTCGCTAAAGGTCAGCAGTTTTTCTCCACAAAAAGCCCCCACGCATTCCACTCGAGTATCTCAGTTAAAATGAAATGACAGACATCAACGACTGTCTGGTGACAAAGTCTGATAATCGTTTTTTGATTAATCACGCAGTCTTACATCTCTTATGCAGCAACTTGTTTGCATTTGAACTGCTTAATGACGCATGGGTGCGTATTCAGTGCCTTGAAACGCAGTGCCATTTATATCAACTCGAATTTCAATCTTTTTGAAGCTCACGCCACGTTCTTTACTGTTTTAAATTAGCACATAAAAAGAGGCGAGTGAAACATAGAGACGAGCATTCAACTCGTGCGAATGATCTGTCTTGTATCAGATCTACAAAAAATATTCTCTGGTCTTAATCTCATGTGATGTCATCACTCTTAAGCATAATTTCTATTAATATTACGTTATTATCATTCATTGGTATTTGTTTCAAGCACCAAAAAAATTGTTCATAAAGATAATGAAATGAAAGATGCCCTTTTTAACCTTATTAAGAATGAAAATTACTCTTGCTTAGTGGATTAAGACTTCATCCTAACCGAACTAATTACGTGAAACAGTATAAAGTTCTGTTCTCAACTGCTCGACTCTTCTCACCGAGTCACAATCGCAACTCTACATATCAAACCAAGATAGTCAAGCGAAATTTAATTCAAGAAATTTATAACCCTATTATCCAACGACCAGAAAATTATATAAGTTTGAATTTACAGGTAGATATTATCGATAATCAAATAGCAAAGAAGATGCTATGCTGATTTCATGCCATAGTTTCATTAAGCGAGACGATGCAGCACACTGACAATGCAACTAAACATTCCTCAAGACACTAGAATAGATCGATGAGCTTATTTTAATTATTATTCTCCAATCATTTTGCCTCCACAAACATTATCTTCAATGATCATTGAATTTTTTAAACTCTTTTTAAGCAATTATTTGTCAGAAATTATATCAGTACACACCTAATTATTATAGATTTTTTTATTTATTTAAATATTCTGTGGAATGGAATATCATCTCACAGATAGCTTTGGAAACGTAATCGTTTCTAGCATGATATCAGCAGGATGATGACAACACGCTCTGGACTTATCATTTCTATCAATATTCCTAAGTGTGCTATACAGTTTAACATGCCTGCTGTTTGTTGTACTGTTCGTATTCAAGATAATTACGGACTCATTTAGCACACTTGTTGACTTCCTATTATTCTCTTAGTGGTATTTACATTTAATTTCAATTAAAAATCGACTCGATTCAGCTTAAGATACAAAAATGTTGCCAGTGCAATTAGCTACTTTCAAATACCAAGTAACAAATTGTTTAATACTTTAAAATCAACTATTTAATATGGAAAGTGTGATGAAGGAGTCTTGTAGCAAGGAAGTGGTTTTAAAATTCTGCACAAAATATTTGCAATACCCGTGACGTAATTCATCATAAATTCAAGGCAAACAATGCCTAAATACCCAAGGAGTGTCTTTCACTTAAAAATAAATCTCCTTGTAAAAATATCCTTTATTCAACGCACTCTTCTGCGAATTTCAATTCTTTTTGTTCCTAATTTTACGACCCAATCATAAAATACATACTTTAGAACTCTGAAACACGTAAGTCTTTAACAAGCTTACATAATACTACACAGTACTTATATATTCCCACCATGATAATAGTTCATTGAGAACCAAAATAAAGATAAATCTATGAGATATTTTAAAAAGAGGGTGCCAATGTCTCTCAGATAAAAAGGTGTACACTGTAATTGAAGTTCGTTCTGCACTTTGCGTGGGTGTGAGTGGAAGTAATAACGAGCAGGTACTCATAGATTCGATTAGATCACTTAACTTAACCGGGAGCTATAGGCTGTGCCACAGCGTCTGAGGCCGGAATTACATGTGTATTGTGTAGGCATATGGTGAATTCCTCGACCGTGACGTAGCAAACCGTAATGCATTCTTAAGTCGTTCAATATCTTCTACAATCTGTTGATATGTTTATGGTGCACCTGCCTTTGTGAGCAAATAATGAAACGCGTGCCTAGAGCTGATATAATCAATTATATAAGCAACCAGATCTCGATAATTTCGACAATTTTCTATGCTGTATCATCAATTCCGGCATTTCACCCTTTAGATTTTCAGATCAGAACCCATTCAGCATACCTACCCAACCCACATACAAGAGAATTAAACGAGGCAGTTCATGAACTCCCAAGGTGACAACTTTCTCACAATGGACGATTAAAGTGGATCAATAATATATTCAAGTTAATATAAATGATTTAATAATTTAATGTTGACATATATACCGAATTCACTGTAGCGATATGACATTTTACTGTCTTGGACCGAATCGAACAAATCCGCCCTTAGAATCACTCGTTGATTTCACTTGATTGCAGAGATACAACGGTTGTAAAACTTATCGCGGAAATTTTTCAGATAAAATCGTTATTTTTATAGTAGCAGTGATCGAGAAGCGACTGGGAAGATGAGGCGGATTGCGAGTGGTGACACCCAACTGATTCAGCTGTTAGCCAAAGACCACTAACAGGACTCTTATCACTGAGTATGGCCGGCTCTGTTATGCATAAAAATGCAGGTACACATGCAAACGTATAGGTTCGCATTGGCGCAAACAATTTGAAAATATCAATTTAAGATGGCCCTTGTCAGTTTAAAACAACAGTATCCACTTTATGGCTTTATAAATATATTAAAATTAATGTTCTTTAGAAATAAGTAGTGCACATTTTCTTTCTCTTGGAAAAGTAATGTGCATTATTATATAAGATCAATATCAATTGAATATTTTCTGGAAATAAAGACTTACATCAGCAAGAACTTTAAAATTTCAGCTTTGATCGAGGGAAAACTTTAATTAAAATTGTTATTTTAAAACTCAGTCATTAGAGTGTTTCATAACATAATCGTTTTAAATGCCTGTTTTTTTCATTACCAAGTATGTGGTATGTGCGATAATAAAGCGTACAGTCATGATAACGTTTAGTATCGTTGATTTCCTCAATATATCATGAGTTTCACTTTCATATGCAACTAAGTATTTTTTTATACTAAGTATTTTTTTATGCTATGATCTAATGCGGTTAACTAAAATTTCTTCACTTGATGATTAAAAACTTTTATTTTTATTACTTTTATATGTTTTATACCTAATGCCAGTCTTAAAATGGAGGAATTGATTATTGTAATTGAAAATAAAGTTTCAAATAAAAGACCTGCTATAAGACCTATTTTTAGAGAAGTTTACTCAGTCAATGAGTCTGATTTTTGAAGATAAATCCGGCAATAAATCCATAATATGACAAATATCGTATACTGAGTCAAGATTTGGGAGTGGTTACCTAAAATATTTTAAGAATGTAAAGTCAAACAGTTCTTTATTTGACTGATAGGAGCCTTCTCGTATAAGATTTTCTCACCTTTCAAGACCATTTTTAAAAATTCAAAAATAATTGTCGATGTCTTCATCGACAATTATCTCTGAAACCACACATTATTTTTTATGTGACTGGAAATTTCTCAAGGGACTCATGTTTCCTTGAGAATGGTTATTTTACTAACACAACTTTTCACTAATAAGCTTCAAAGGAAACACTCCCAATATCCTGTTACGGATGTCGTTTTAGTATGTAAATAAAACGTTCGGAATATAATTCCAGTATTTCCAGTATTTCCAGTGCCTACATGGAGAAAATGTTTTCAGTAACCGTTACAGAAAATATTGTAAATCTCGGATATAGATTTTGTTTATTTGTAACGATTGTAACGATTACCGAAGTTAACGATTGTCTGCTTGGACTTTGGTAATCGTTGTGGCGATTCGGCGGACGATTTAAAATTCCCGGTCATTTCTCAGTTTCCCGGTCATCACCACCCTGGTTACAATCCAAACTGTAGACGTTCTAGAAGTAAAAGTTACAAAGCCACTATATTCAAAATTTACAATACTTATATTGTAAAGGCTATTGAACAAATTTTCTTCGTGTAGCGATAAAGTGAGCGTAGCAGAGTACACACAATGCACTGCAGTATATACTAAAATAAATTACTTCCTTGCTTGCTTCGGATGTGGAGAAAACATCCGAGGTCAGGGAGAACAAAAAGTATTTGTCAAAACCCCAAACGAGCGCACGCCTCATGACAAGCAGCACCGGGATTTCATTTCGCGACTCGAATAATAATAAGTAGGAGTGAATGGACTCTGTATCCAACTTTCAAAAGCAGAAAAATTTACCTCTGTATGAGTACCTTGAACCTGAGGCAAGAATATAAATGAATCAGCATTTGAGGGCGGATAATATTTGAATATTAAATTTGGGTTCTCTAAAAGCTGAACTATATATTATACAGATCACAAAATCGGATGTTCTAAATACGTGTTTGTCCTAAATGAGGGAGGAGACATTTGGTCACCATATAAACGATTACGAAATATGTTCCGAGTCACTGAACAAGAATACTGAATCACTATGTTGTGCGGCTGTTCGAACACCCATTGTTGCATCAGGAAGTTTAAGAATCTGCCGGAAATACGGTGCACGCACTGGAAGAGAAAAAATGGCAGCTAGAGAGTGTATGAAGAAAGAAGACACTGCTGGAAATGACGAAATTGGAGACGTATCATTATCGAAGTTGGGAGTTGCCTCTTCAATGTATGTATGTGAACACCAAGGAATTAATAAGACACTTCAAATTGTGGTCGTCGATACCAATGACCACGTGCACACTGCACATAGCCTCAAGTTAATCACACATGAAAACTTTATAGATGTCTGTTCAGTATGCGATTCTCTTTCAAAAATAGAAGATCAAGTACCGATAGAAAATAACGCTGCAGTTATTTCCAGTGTCGTATTTTATACGATATATGTATTTAATCTTGCATTGCTAGTAATGATTTTAACGACAAAATATTAAGGGAATGTTACAAATATTTTATATATAAAAATAAGAAGTAAATGAAAAGTTTTCTAACCAAGAAAAAAAAACCTCCGTTGTACAGTTAAGTGAACTCAATTTGTGCTCCATCGAACCATAAATATGTTCAGATAACCATAAAAAGACCGGAGCGAATATATAATGTAATAGACAATTATTGTGAGCGCGCATTTTTCTTGCAGTGCAGGAATTGAAGGTCTTAGAAATAGAATAAAAATGGCCTTTACTACGAATATTTTAATTTGAATACTAAACTTCCCAGATTTATAGCATAGATTGAATATGGTAATCACGAAGTAAGACTTATTTATAAATAAATGAGTAATATTTTTAATGATACTTACATTACTTTTCACACAATCTCTTGGAAGCTATCTATTATAACATTTGTCAAATTAGCATCCTAACAGAATGGAGGTTTAACAATTAAGTGGGATAAATAAAACAATGTTGTCTTCGGTTGTTGAGATAAAGACACTGTTTTGTATATACGCATAAAAGTGAAAACTACCGTGAAATTGAATAATTACTTTGTAATCTGCGAGAGATAACTACCGTGCAGGAAACCTGCTTTAAGTATTATAGTGTCATCAACTGGAAGTGAAACCATAGTAAAGAGGCTGACAGACAGCCTGATGGATACAATGACCCTGTCGCAGCCCTTCTAAGAGTTCGAAATAACCGGGGGTGACTTCCTCAGCATGTGTCTGAATCAGAAACTCCTGCGATCTGCGATCTGAACAAAGAACAAATCCGAATTTCTATTTTTGTTCTCTGTTGCGAAAACATGCAAATAAAGAGCACACGAAGAAAGAAAAAGGATCCAGAAACCCCAAGAAAACGAGTCGCAGATGTTTCGAGCAGAAAAGCCGAACGATTTAGGAAGAGAGAATTTGGAAACAAGAAATAAACAATCGAATCTTCCAGCATTGTCAGAACTTTTATTGTGATTCTTTCATGGAATCCATTAAAAACTTTTTCCATTTTTGGAAGGCTTCTAATCTTCATAAGCGTGCAAAGCATAAAGATTTATTACGCATGAGACTTAAAGATAAACAAGGGTGAAGTCGATTGCACATGACTCTAAATATTTACTTGACATATGATCGAGACAAGAACCATATTTCCTGTGGCTATTTTTTAAAGGTATCAACACTCACAGGCAGAAATATGTCATGCATATTTCTTTTCCATGCTAAACGAGTATTCGGACTTCGAGTGAAACGAGTACTTCAAAACTGCACTTGTACTAGGGACAATCAGACAAGTCTTTTTACACGTACGTGAGTACAAGCTTTGTGGTCGTAGGAAATGGACAATGGACAAGATGTCCCACACAAAAGTATCGACACATATACACGAGGATGTACAGAAACTCTTCTAATAAAAAGCAAGACCATTCCTGAGCGTCGCGAGTCTCGGTAAACGAACTTTATTGTCGTTGAAGAGTAATTGCCGCTCATTATCATTTATGCTGCAAACAGAATGCCACGACAAGAGAGAAACAATTTTTCTACCCGAATCTCGACGCTTACGAAATTCATTGTCCGAATTGACCCGAATGATCTCATCCTATTTGTTTTAATTGAGAGAAAAGACGACAGTATTTTATTCGTGAAATGACATTTCCAATGATCGATGAATCTGTCTTTGATTAATTTATCGCGATTTCATTCGATCCAGTTGACTGGAGAAATGAGCCGCATAAACGTCGATTTCGCTTCGAATTTTGCAAGTTCAAGAAGAGTTCTAAACAGTGATAAATCAAAAGGGATAGAGAAGTGCGTAATTAAAATTTAATTTTAAAATGCTGCAACGCATACAATTGTTTTGAATGTGATAAATGAGTATCTGGATGATTAATTACGATGCTTTGTGACTTTTCGTGCCTCGCTGAAATCAATCAAGGAAATTTGCATTGTACCTTTGAGAATGAACTTAGCTGGAATGTCTCTTAAAATATAATTACTAACAATGAAACCAATACTTCATTACGAATTACCTTCCGAATATTCCAAAGTCCACTTAAAATTCAGTAAGTTTCTAGTATTTTTAAGGACAACATTAAAACCTCCTGTCATTTCAATTTTATATGGAATTTCATCATGCGATAAACATTACATACACTTATCTGCAAAGTCTTCTGCATTTTCATTGACTTTCATTGCGACTCAATTATTTTACTCCTCGCGATAAAGTCAAGATTGCTCAGAGAACATTAAAATCTGTACATAAATAAATGAAGCGTTTGAATCAGAGCGTTATCGTGGCAAATAGGAATAAACTCTATAACACGTCTGCTCATAATCTATGGAAGTTTTGCACAACGTCTCATTTATTATTGGAATTGTTATAATAAGCTTTAGAAAGTAAGAGACTTATAACGTGCACACTGCACATGTATACCGTGTACGTATATGCGATGTTATTCTTGTGTGTTCACTCTATACTCGATACAACGACCTATCTGTCGGGTACCTATATTACGTACAAAGAATGAAAAAAAAAAGTTATTTGATTCGACCTTTTCGTTTCCTCGCGGATAATCTTAGCGTAATTACTCAAGTATGCACTCCCTGAAGGAGAGATTTCGCAATCACCGTTGTGACAATACAATGCACAGTTCTTGACATTAATTTCCTTGCAAGGCTCCAGCCTTGCGTTTTTCGAATTTTTTTCTTCCTCCATTTTTCTTTCACCAAACCGCATTTCGAAACAAGGTCTTTGGAATTTTTTACTCATTAAAATCAGCCGTTAATCAATGTTTTGAATTCCGTTTATCTCTAGTTCATCAGAAGCTGATTGAATCCTATTCCAAGTAGACGGAAAACAAGAATCCAAGTACAGAGCAGTCATAATTTTTCTCAATTTTATTACCGTAAATTTTATACCAAAGCAAAGTAAATTACTTCTAAGTACGTTTCAAATCGATCGTTTAACTGCGATCGTTAACGGTACAGCATTGTGAAAGTCGACGGCATTTTCTATAATTTGATACAAAATTCTGAATTCATCTTCTTTGCCTGCTTGAAAACTGCAACGTTTTTCACTCACATTATATATTATTGTTGGCAGAACAATATATGAAACGAGATTCAATTACGTACTGTGAAGACTTTCGTCACAAGTTATATACTCTCTGCAATTGGAATTAGTGAGAAATGGGAAAATACTCTACTCTTATCTTATGATAAGAATTCGGAAGAAGCACAAAATAAGCAATTCAGATAACAAGCTCCCTAATGGCATACTTATTTTAAGGGCAAGTGGAAAACTATGTCGTCATTATTTGTGGATTATGTACCGTATACTAATATACTTATTGTTAGAATATATATATAATAAATAAAATCGTATGCATAATATACTGAAAGTTTTATTTTGAATTAAGAGAAAAGTTTAATAATTCTTTTTAGCTGAATAAATGTATAAGAATTTACTCGTTGAAGTGAAGCAATTTAATCACGATGCCACAGTAAAAAAAAAGTCTTTAGGTTTGAATTGAGGTCTTGTAGACGGCCTTGAGGGCTGGAAGCTTCTTTCCGACATTTGTGCTCGCAGATAATGCGTTCCTTTTCCGAGACAGATGAAGTAAACGGAAAGAGGAGACGCCAAGTGATACGTGTGGAGTACAGTACGCGTTGTGAATTTCGACTTAATGACATCCGCACTCCCACGTGCTACATCTGCTTCTCCACCTTTCATTACGCGCATCTCTCTCTCTCCCCCCCCTCTCACTCTCTCTCTTTCTCTCTTCTAATGCACTTCATTTGATGAATTAAAATCCTATATAATTTTCAAGAATACTACAAGAATTACAGAATGAGATATGTAGCACAACTTCCTGAAAATGTCAATAATATTTTCAGGAAGAAATAAAACTCAAAAAGACAATAAACTAAAACTCTACCAGGAAAAAATAAGTATATGCAAAATCAAGGTGAAAACAACTTGTGAAGAGTAAAAGACGTTAAACAATTTAATATGTTATGCACACATTTTGCGTCAGTTCCTTGCTTTCATCCTCAGAGGTCTTGAGATAGGTCTCGGGTTTTCTGCATTATAATACATCTAGGAATCATTACTGAAGTGACGTCAGAAGGAATAGAAAGTTGTCAAGAAAAATCGACATTCCTGCGAGTGCTTCGATAATTTTACATTCTGGTCATAGGATACAATAAACCGTTTTTGTGCAGCCTACGTGGGCGTGCAAAAGACTATACAAGACTTATTTCAGTGATCCTTAATGCACTTGAAGATATGTATATATACAGCATTTAGCTGTATATGGTATAATAAAAACGTTCCACAAATTTTCTGTAATTAGAGAGTTTGACGTATTGACAAAGCCTATTTAATTCATTGAGAAAATGTGCCCAAAATTGTCGATTAGCATAATATTATCCTAGCATTCCACATTGCCTCTTTTTCAGTACTCGACGTGTGAAAATCGTTTTCCTTTAAGAGAATGAATAAAACATTGAACGTGCTCATTTCTTACGTACTTCCAAGAGCGAAGGTCGCTTTTTACACCATACAAATCTTCCTAGGTACTCTGGTCTTTGAAAATTATCATAAAGAGCTGATAAGTGGTTTCAAACTTAATGCAGATATAAGCACACATTTGTCAGGTTGTAGTTTTCTGTAAATATACATATATTTGGCACGAGTTTTTGTTTGAGACTAGAGTAGATCACTATAGATATGAGGATGATGAAAAAGACATTTTTCATTCTAGCAGTTGTACTTTAAGCTCATACATGCGACGTTCAATAAATGTATGTTACTGATTACGAACGATAACGAGCTATTGTAAATATCAGCACTCAAGGAATGTAAATTTATCTTTATTTTAAGTTAAATCCCCCCATCAGTAAATATCGATACATAAGACACGAATCTCACAAAGAAATTCTTATCTGTCATTTGTAATTATGAAAATTGTAAGTATGTGTGAGAATGAATCGTTTTTATTAAATACGAATGAAAAATTGTAGTTTGCAAAAATATTAGAGTAATCTTTGCAAAATTCGATTTAATCTTTGAAGGTCTACGAAATCGAGCCTGTAAACGAAAGCCGTGAACCGAAAACCATGATTATCCACTTATTATGCATTCCTGATACTATCTAAAGGAACGACATTCATTATAACGGTTGTGATGATCACGAATTATCTACAAAACCAGTTTGGAGCGCAGCAAACCAGTAAACTGAATTAAATGTAAGTCAGTAAAGTAAATTGCCAACAAACACAGTCAGCTGCCTTTCCTAATAAAAATTATAAAGACACGTCGCATAAAGTAGATTGCAATTCATATTACATTATCAGTTCTTATATAAAATATCTTAATCTTCCATAATTTAATTTCAGTCTCAAAAACAATTCTGTTATAAAAACTGCTTTTATAAACTGGAAGCCTGGAAGGATATAAAGGATATTTTAAGGATATAAAATAAACTCAAAAAGATTTCAAAATATTTCAAAAGATTTAACAGATTTTAAAGAATTCGTAAAATGTATTAAAATCTTTTGAAATAGTTCTAGATGTAATGATATCCTTGAAATCTCTTGAAAATCCTTAAATTCTTTCGAGTTGTTTTAAAATCCTTTAAATCATTAGTTTAATTATACAGTAATCTTTTTTATTAAACATTCCATTGAACTTTTCATGTGTTAATTACTGCGTGTATATCATAACTATCTTTGCAATCTATCACACGCATCATAGATCATTTCCACTATAAACAAATCACAGCAGAGTATCTTCATTCTTCAGTTTATATAGTTATCTCTGCCTCTTGTCAGTATAACTTACAAGATTCACGATTATATATTTTGAAAATGAATTTGAAATTTACAATGGAAAGTTGCATTCAAGTCAGAGATATTTCAAAATCAAAACTATTAAAAATCAAGATTCTCTCCTGATGAATAATTTAAATGATCATTTTCAATTTACCTTTCAACGATCCTCAGATCGAAACAAGAAACTTGAAGAAATAAGTTACAAAATCCAATGAATTCTTAACGAAGTTTCTCATCTCTTACTGATATCCAAGGAAAGATCGATAACCTGATAATCCGAAAATACTTTCATGCTCTTAGCACATTACCTAACGAAGATTGAATGTTCCTCACTATGCAATCCCTGATGCACAGATCCCAACACGCTTTTCCCGTTGCAATTATGTATATCGCAAGAGGCTTTTCGTCACCGCTAATGAACAATAATGAAGATGACTTCCCCAAGGTTTAACGTTTCGTATGGAAAAATTCATTTCCCACTCATGTGTGGAGAGAATCTTTAAGATATGATGATTAAAAAGTTCTGAACATTCAAATGAATGAACGTTCAAAATTTCTGGACATGCACATACGAAACAATATGCGAAATTGAATACTAAAGTGACGCGTGCGACTTTTTGATGGGAGCACATATACATTCTGTGTTCTGCCCTCGTCAATATTTGTAATAACTGTAACCCAAGTCGCTCCCAGGACTCGCCAAGGATGTTGGTCTGATGCTGCTAGAGGGGTAGAGATGGAGAGAGAGAAAGAGAAGGAAGGGATTTACACAAGAGCTCAAGAGTGGTCCAGCAACTCTATACCAAAACACAAGAGGCGCACATGGGAACACATATTGCCATCTTTTAATGTGTGGATCTTGATTCTTAACGATCAAACACAGACAACTACCTAAACACCGTTCTTCCAAAGACGCGCATTAAGAGTCCATTGAGAGATGGGATTTCTAGATACATATTACATGTTTAGTATTAGGCGTGAATATCGTTTCACATTCGTCCTCTGCATCCCTTTTAAGCACAGAACTTCGATGTTTATATATTATGCCACTCACAATCAGAGAGAAACACATGACATCACATGAGTTAAGATATTTCTTCAAACACAGAGCTCATACTGTCCTTCCTTCATTACGAAAACCGAGTATGTATATTCTAAAATTTATATTCGTCAAATCAAATCACTTGACTCTCACTTCTTTTGGATGATTGTTAAAGACTGTAACACTGCAATTTATTATATTTATCATTCTATATACCCTTTGTGAGATTCCAGAGAAATTCATAGCAGCAAATCTATGGGGATAACTGCTAATTAGATATAATTAGATCATCATCAAGTGACTTGAATTCTACGACTCTAAGAACTCAATCTGGTCGACGTTAATTATTATTATTATTCAATCGTTTATGAAAGAAGTAAGGAACTTTTTGTCGAATTAAGAAAACATTTCCATTTTGATTTTTCTCCGTGTTGGTCAAGTCACTTCTGAACAGGAATGTTTACTCACGGCAAGTAAGTTTCTTGACTGAGGATTTGTATGAAGAAGCCAACGTGGGCGGAAAAGCCTTTTTTGTTTCGGGAGTTAGTAGGGTTTCAATCGTGGCAGTCAGATCAGTAACTGTTAGTCATACATGAGTGATTAATGAGATTCGGAAAGATGTTCCTATTTGAATTTATATTAGCTTCTGTTGGATAATAATACTTTATCAATAGAACTGGATCCATTTTCACACATTCATTTTAATTTAAATCTCCAGATTCCTTTATATTAGTGATTTCAAAAGTATAAAACCACTCCTATTAGATAAGCATCGGATAAAATGGGATATTATCATTTGTACAAGAATTCCCTTTTATCATATTGTTGAAGACTATTCTTTTATAAAATTTTCACAATTTCTTGGAACTTTCCATGAGATTTTTCTTATCTGGCTAATCTTATTGAACAAACTGGGCTCTCGCTCTTTTAAAGGGAATTTCAATTGTCTACTGATTTATCTTCTACTTATTTCTTCAGATTCATTTTGGGTGTGCCAAATTTTGATAATTTTATCTAATAATCTATAATTAATTCTCTAGCCCTGAAGACTATATTTCGTAAATATTGACAGCAGATTCAATTATTGTACACAATAAGTCAGCAAAAAGTAGAACGATATAAAAATATCAATTTGCTCCATTTTTGCATTCTCATGACGTTCGAAAGCGAGTCAAGAGAACCGGTCCCGTGAACGTTCAACTTGAACGAGATTCATTTTGAGTCTTTGGGATTAACAGCGTACCGGCTGTCATTCGTTTCTTTTCTTTTTACATAATAACAAAATAGAACAACAATCTCACGTGCGCCAATAAAAACCATATATGTATGTGGAGATTACAATCAAAATCCTACCTGGAATCTGACTTTCTCAACGGTCATTTTGCAACAATGATTTTATTCTTAGTGAAAATGCGAAAATAAAACCATCATCACTTTCCACTCATTGAAATTACTGACCTCAAAACAAAAACACGTGACTTGAACGAAGATCTGAAATCATCTTATAGTGATACACTCGAATAAAAACAACTTGTTGAATGCAAACAAACGAATCTCGAACCAAATTGAAGGTCGAACGAATGTCAACAACAATTGACAATAATTGGTCCAGAAAAGTTTTTTCCTCGGAACAAGTAACAGACAAACGAACTTTGAACTTGCGGTGCTTAGAAAACATTAAGCGTGGAAGTGAATACACACCTGTTTTCCTTGTGGGCAAATCTTGTCAAAAGAGGGCAAATTGGCAAAAGATCCAAAACTGAAACCGAAAGGCACTTTTTGTAGCACTCACACAACAGCACAAAATCCGTTTTTCCCGAAGGTTTCACGTAGTCTCACGCTTCACTCGCGCACGAAAAATTCAACACACAAACGCGCACGTACGCTCGTTTACACGTTACTGCGATTGTGAGAACTAAAATCTCTGGCTGAACTTGTGCCGGTCGAGTCGAGTCTTCATCTTCATTCGACCCAACCCTCCCCTTCACCAGTTGTCCTCCCCCCCGCCAGTTGCACTAGGAGGTGCCAACCTGGGACTAAACTTTCCCTTCCTTGGAAATCCTCCTTTACACGATATCCACTGTTTCCGCGTCTAATTATTCTTTTAAATAATCAAATATCCTTTCACACATAAATCACTGAAAACCAGTCATCACGCTGTCTTCTTTCTCACACTTAAATTTCAAATCCACCAATCGCGAGACCTCCGGTGACGACCCGGTGACGAAAGTTATAATTTCAATTGCGCCAAAATTTTAAATCATACCGAATCATACCAATTTTATCAATTTCGTTCAATCAATGGTCAAAGATTGCTTATAGTAATTTCAATTTTCGTAATAATATTTCAAATGTTTGTTAGTGCAATTCTAGAGAACTATTAAGAAAAAGGAGCCCGTCAATGTTTACGAGCTACAAGTTGTTGCGACAAGCGTCTTCAGGTCTTCTCAGGTCTTCTTGCGAAAAATAACAGTGCTGCCAATTAAGTATTTTAAGGTTCTTTCACATCTCGCGACGCAAATACGCTTGCCTGCACATCTTAAGGCGGGAAAATTTAAATTACAATTTTCTTATTTACATTTCAGTAGAAAAATATTTATTGGAACGGTGTTTTATTTATTTCAGTTGAATTTTTATTGTAAAAATAATGAAAACACGACGCCATTAAATGTTTTTCTATTTTTCCGCCGAAAGATGTGTAAACAAGCGCGTTTGTTTCGCGAGGTGTGAAAGAACCTTTAGGTAAGATCCTCGTATAGCGGGAAGTATTTAAATTTTATGAAAAAATTGTTCGCACAAAACAGTAGGTATGTTTTACAATAAGAAGAATACTAAAAACACTTTCAGTGTTTCAAGGTTAAAAGTTTTAAAATCATTAACCGAATTTTTAAATTAAAACTAATGAAATTAAATTTTAAATCGATTTTCAATGTTACCATTTACCATTTACTCTGATTTTCAGAGCCGCCTATATATATTTTTGGCTGCACGACACATACATACACACAACTCTCAATTAGGGCAACTAGTTTTGCCCGGACAATTTTAATTTCGACAATAAAATTCATTTCTTCTACGGCAACAAATTCCTAACCTACACTGACGTATGTACATGCGCATGCGTCACCACTCCCCTCTGCCAGCCTCTGTCCATACGGTCCATACATACATACCAGATACATACCATGCATACATAATACATATGTACATTTTTGGTACCGGTGCCTAACCTTCCTGACCCCCCCCCTGCATGGCCTATGACGTCATATTAAACACCCTAATGTCCCTAATAGTCCTAATACCTACCTCTAGTCTCTAGTGTCTCTACGCTGCAGCTCTGCTTCCTCTGCTTTTACCTCTCCTTTTGCTCCAAAATTCCAAGATCAAGAGCAATCAAGAGTGACTGCCAAAAAGTTGACAAGTTGTGACAAGTTGACCAAGTTGACCAGATTTGTGACAATCAAACAATTGGTAAACGTGGAAGTCTTTTTAATAAAAAATTTGTAAACCTTGAAGAGGGCTATATTAAAACTAAAAAATGGTTGATTACAGCAAGTGGAAAGATATAGAGGTAAGAAATTGAAAATCTTCAAGTGTCTAGATTATGGAATCTTCTAGAAGTTTATGGTTGGATCCTTTATGATTGCTTTTTGAATATTTACTTTTTGGCAATTGAAGTACATACGTGCAAAGATAACATCAGTTTATCGTATTTCTTTTAATTTTCGTTTTTAATCTAATTTAGATCAATTTTTCATAGAAAGAAATTTTATGTCTATAGTTGCGTAGTTTGGAACTATGTGAAATAATATATCCTAATAGAAGGTAGTTTTACGCTTTCAAAAACTTAACTTGTGGGCCAATTTAAATATATTAAACAGTCTGTCTTTCAGTGAAATTTGAAGTATACTTTCACAAAAATTAATCAGATAACCATTTTTAGAGGTTAACTTTTCTTTGTGACATTTTCGTTGCTATTCTATTTTATTTTAATTTTATGGATGCAAATATATTTGTGATTGAACTATGTTATTTTCCATTGAATAGATTTCAGATGACGAAGATGATACCCATCCTAACATCGATACGCCATCCTTATTTCGTTGGCGTCATCAGGCAAGGATTGAAAGAATGGAAGAGCGAATTCGAGAGAAAGAAGAACATGAACAGAAAAAGAACGAGTAAGGCCCAATGTTGCATATTAAACATTAATTACTTTACTCAAATTCAAAGCCTACAAACCGAAATTAATTTCTTTTTTCATTTAATCCACAGAACCCTAAAGAAGCTGAAAGAAACAAAAGAGAAACTCGCAAAACTAGAAACCGAAAAGAGTGACTCTTCTGACTTAACAGAACTCAAGAAAGTTCTTCAAGAACTTGAGAAAGAAGAAAAATTAATCAAAGAAAAGGAAGAAGATCTCAAAAAGAAGGAAAAACTTACGCCATGGAATGTAGATACTATTGCACAAGAGGGTTTCGCAAAGACTGTTATAAACAAAAAGCCACCGAGGAGAGGTGAAGATGCTTTGTTGAGCGAAGAAGAGAAAGAAAAAAGGATGAGAAAATTTGTAAAGGAAAACGAAAAGAAGTTGAAAGAATATGGAATGCTAAGGAAATACGATGACAGTAAGAAATTTTTGCAAGAGAATCCATATCTGGTTTGCGAAAACACGGCCAATTACTTAGTGATTTGGTGCATAAACCTGGAAATGGATGAGGTGTCTATCTTTTAATTTTTTAAATTATTCACCTACACTCAACCATGAATTATTTGCAGATCTTGAGTCTTGACTGCAAATAATTCCATCGAGGATTCAGGTAAAAACTCAAGATCGTAGGTTACACTTTTATGCGTAGAAAAGTTGCCTAGAGAGTCACCACAGTGGTCGCCACGTAAACAACTTCTTTACACCACTGGCTCTTCTAGCGTCCGAGCTCTTTGAAGGTTTATATATTGGTACCCGAGGGACGCTACGGGAGGGGAAGAACCGTGAACTATGCAAATGACCAGCTTACAAATAATCCATGGTTGAGTGTATTTATGAATTAGAAATATATAAGGTACTAACTGATTCTTTTTGTTTTCAGAAACACGATTTAATGGAGCACGTATCACACCAATGCATTTGCATGCAATACATTCTGGAGTTGTCTAAGCAATTGGATGTGGATCCCAGGGCGTGTGTAGGATCATTCTTTAGTCGCATACAAGTTGCTGAAGTGGAGTACAAAGCTTCTTTCGACGATGAATTGAGAGCTTTCAAAGAGAGAATTCGAAAGAGGTCCGCAGAAAAAATTGCGGAAGCAATCAAAGAGGCTGAGGAAGAAGAAAGGAAGGCTCGTTTGGGACCAGGAGGTCTTGATCCTGCTGAAGTTTTTGAAAGTCTTCCTGAGGTAAGAATCAAATCTAATTGAATACTTCAAAATGCAGAAACTTGTTTAATTTTCTGTTTTGTCTCTTATTTACTCGATTTTGAATTACTTTCGCAGGCTCTGCAAAAGTGTTTCGAGGCGCAAGACATACCTTTATTACAACAAACAATAGCCGCAATGCCAGAAGAGGAAGCTCGGTATCACATGAAAAGGTGCATAGACAGTGGCTTATGGGTGCCGGAAGCCAAACATAAAGAAGAAGCTGCAGCCAAAGAAGAAAGTGGAACACCTGATCCCGAATAAGGTTGAAGTTATATTTCTTAAAGTCTTGCTTTCATTCAACATTATATTATCGACTTCTTATAGCAGGTACGATAAATCTAATTATAAATATATCATCTTGAATTTATAAGATAAATAATTTTTTTACGGTTCATTTGAAAATTCTTCGATGAAATTATTCATTAGCATTTATAAGAAAATGAAAATGAACAGTTTCTATTTTCGGTCATTCCGAGGTCAAATTTCGGAATAATTAACTTATTGATGTCTTTTTTAAATATATTTGTTTTCCGTAGAGTAGCGGTTAAGTATTTTGAAATTATTTCGTTTTTTAGAGTTCATTGTTACGAAAAAACAACTAAAATATGAAAACCCGCTGTATATAATAAATAAATTGATCTGTAAATAAGCTTTAATCTATTATCATATAATTTTCTGTTAATTTGAATGCGGGCAAATTAAGGCGCGTAATTAAAAGCTGAGGTTAAAAATTTATTTTATCTGTATAGATTGAGAGCATTTTGATAAATAAGTGCTAGTAAAGCATTTTTAAATAAAGAAAAACATTAATCCATCACGCTTACATTTGTAAATACTAGTTAATTATGTACTATGTACATAACTTTTTGTTTGTTTTATAATTATATGACTTGATCAAAATATATTTCAGATGCGCAATATGTTTTTCTACATAATTTTGCACAAAATTTAAACACATTTAATTGATAATCATTCATTCAATTTTTTTTTAATTAAGATAAAAAATTGTGCTTTTTTAAACCGAGATGCTCGTGAATCATTGTAATAAGACTTTTAATGTTTTTCTATTTAAAATTGTACAATTTATTTTCATATGTCTCTTTCAAATTTAGTAAATTTGAAACAATTTGATATTTATCAACGTTAAAATTGTTTCTGTTTAAAGTTATTCAATTTTGAAGGTCTTGGTTTAAATATTATACTTGTAGGACTTTAAATATTCGCGCGAAATTTTAAACTGAACACGTGGCATGCGCAACCGGAAAAAGCTAAACAGTCGACTATCGATTTGTAGAGATTCTCCTCCTTTTCCGGTTTGCTGTGTAGCGGGTCTTTGGGTAATATTTTCTATCTCTCATTCAGGCAGTTATACGTTGGTTTGTACGCATGTTAAACTTCAGAGTGCTTTTCATTGGAAAGGGTAAATCATTTTCAACCACGTAGTATAGTCTCATTCAGTTTTTCTCCCTTGGAGTTGAAATATTCGCTTAATTCATTTTCGCCCAGTGCAGTATGGAATCGTCGAACTCCATTTGTAGCAGGTGTTCCTAAAATTAAATTTTTATTTATTTTTATTTTCGTCGAGCTTGTGATCGTGTTTCTATCATAGATATGCTAATAATAATTACTGTTTAAAATCACAAGCATATCGCGAGTGCCCTTCCTAAAAAATAGAAATTTAATTGTTGCTCCGTATTTGATACAAGAATCATAATTTCCAAATTTGCCTCTAGGCTGCGCTTAAAACCTTGCATGACGTCATTAACATATTTTATTTATATAATCAGCCTTTACTTTTCGATTATTAAATTAGTAGTTGCATTTTTGAAATGCCCTTTTTTTTATATAATTTTTAGGTTATTGGTTATTAAAACACCTTTTCTAAAAGATGAGGAGTGAAAAATTGACAAGTCCCTGGTTTATAACACGAATTTTAAATTCCGACGTTTTGAATTAACCAGTGAATTAATTTTTCACATTACGATTATTTCTTAATATTTGTATTCATTTATAGTAAATTTGTTTGGTTGAGAACCTACATGCGAATGTTTTGACATGGAAAGTTAATTCATTGATTATTTCAAATCAGATACATGAAAAGGAACCCTTAGTCAGGAAATCGATTCTCAAATGCCTGTTTATCCCATTTAGAAAATGTGTTCAATTTTGCAATTCGGTTGACAGAATAATTAAATCGTGGTGAAGATATAGCTAAACCGCAGCAAAATTTGATTCCGGATTAAGATTTTATTTTTATAAGTAAAATCCTACATAAAAGCATAAAAGCAGTAATTTAATTTTCTAAAAATTAGTTTCGGAAAACGTCGCAACTCAATAATGGCGCACACCCGGAAATCGAAATATGTATCGTGTTGCATGCTGGTATGGCGGTTGCGCAGTGAAGATAGTTGTTTAATTGACCTTTTTTCGAAACGTTGATCTCTCTGATGACTTTAAAGAAATTCGAATCTCAATGAAGCATCACATTATTTTATTTACAGTTAAAAATCATTGCATTTCTCCACGGAAAAATGGTGAAAGTCATGAAATCTTGTAGTTCGGAATGCGCATGCGCCAATGATAGAGGAAGCGACGACGTCACGATCAGGGGGGTGGGGTAGGTGCTCGCCAGCGGGGAAGGCGATTAACCAGTTCACAAAATGGCAGCCGTGCTAAGTCTGTGACCATATAGTCATCTAAAATCAGTAATTTTTTCTACGATGATGTGATGCTGCTGATCAATTGTAGTTTAATTTCATGAGTACGTGTGTTTTTTGCCCCCGTTAATTCGAAAATTGTGCAATTTTGTGCGCCGTGAAAGCTCGTTTAGAACCTTTGTGCGACGCGTAGACACAATGATGCAGGTGAGTGTGAGGGTTTGAATTTTGTCAAATTTTCAACCCCCTCATATTTTTTTATCGATGATTATTTGTTTCCATTGTTAATAGAAACGTCCGCGATTCATTTGCGAAAAAGATTTACGTAATCCGGCCACGGTGTTTGTTTGGAATAGGGAGAAAATCTCGTTGCCCCACGCGTTTACACAGTCTGTAAAGAGAAAAATACCTTTTAAAATTAAAATAATGATTAGGGATGGTTTTAAATAATTTGTACATGTAGGGCGGGGCCTCAAGGTCCTGTCCAGGCCAGGGACTTGTCCATCTTACGCTCCGATTTTCTTAAACTTTAACAAGTTTTCAGCTCCAAATAACCTAGAAGTTTGTTTACATTCTGTTCAAACACGTGTTTTTCATTAATAAAGCCTTTGTTCCACCCTATTTTTTCCTGAAAACTATCCTTTGGGTTGTTCCTCGACTCATGGTTGAGCTTATTTCGAATTTTGTGTTAGACCCATTTTTGCAAATTGAGCCCAAAGTTTATGATACCGGATCTCATTATCATCACCGAGTGTTCAATACTTCTAATTGAGACCACCATACTGTCTTTTTTAACTCTAATTTTGAAAAAAATTCACAATGTTCCTCAAAATACCATAAAACATTTTTCAAGGCTTCCAGGGACTTTTATGAGTTCATTTTGGAATTTGACATCATAGTTTCATGGGGTTTTGTAACAAATCTTTATACAAAAGCTCTCAGGACTGCCTCTATTCTGTCTCAAATTTTAGGGGAAATAAATTTACAGTAATCATTGTCAGTTTTCAATATTTGGTGAGGCATGGTGGTATCTTGTCATGGGTTTTCACACCATAAAAATGTCATTTATACATATTCTTGGGGTAAATACTTTCCAGGTGATCTTTTTCCTAAATTATTGAACTCTTTCTTTCATGAGAATTTTTTTTAAAACTTTAATAATCTTTAGGGATTAAGATACAATTTTTATTTTACCAAAATATAGATTTCATATACAAATAAAGAACTTTTTGTTTCAATTAAATAACTTTTTGAGCATCGAATCATTCTTATACAAAATTGTATTCGTTGGTAAAGTGAATTTCATAAAAATTTGAGACCTTACATCTAAAATATGTGCATGAATATCAAAATATTTCTATGGGGGTTTCATATTATTGAATCAATAATTATGCTATTCGTTTCTGGAAGATAATAACCCTTCAACAACATATGAAATTTGTTTCTTATGTGAATTTAAATTCAAAAAAGCAAAATTATAATGGTAAAAATATATTATTAAGAGTTAAAAAGTACGTTTTATTACAAAGATAATGATAATTAATGACTTCTTTATAATATTCTGACTTTTTAAATTGTTGCAGAACAATAATTTCATAGTATTTTCTTTGAAAATTGAGTTAAAAGTTGTGATACTGAAAATCACTGCAATAATAGTGATTTTTGTTTGTGGGCATTTTAGCGTTGTTTTTAATTTCAAGACAATTTACAAAAGAACTTCAATGGAAATCAGAATTTTATGCAAATACTAATATTTTCGTGGAATAATTAGGTAAATATATCAACTTGATTAAAGATTGATTTTGTAATATTATGTATGCACAGATTAGAGAAGAAAAAAAATTATTATAGAGTGATAAGTCATCTGACCACTTTTTTACTTGGGACTTTTGTTTAAAAGCCGAAATTTTAGATACATATTCTTTGTTTCATATATCATGATATTCGTGATTTTATTAAATTGTTGGTGAACTAACCATAAAACTCATCAAGAACGTCTAACCTTAGCCAATAATTGAGTCCCAGATGTATAAACTGAAGTATATATTTAGTATTAAATGAAAATATTTTGTAAGAATCAATGTTATAAGTTATTTCTTCGACTTACGACGTTACGATTTCTTTATTCTTTCAAACATAAATTATTTGGTGTAATAGATTTTTCAATTTACTCATCTTTATATTGCGTTCTTTGCAACAAAATATCATTTATCAGGAAGTACATGTTATTGTACGTTTTTATGCATTTTAACATTCAATAAATAAATTATATATTTTACAGAAGGATGCAATTATTATTTCCTTATTATTTTAGTATTCCAGGCATAATTTAAGTCTACAACGTTTGGTAATTGTCAAATTACAAGACAACAAAATCAATTTTTGTGAAATTGGAAAAGTTGAATTTCTTTACTGCAAAGAAATTTCGCTTGGAGTGTAAAAGTATGATTTCTTGATTTACACAACATGGAGGATTTCTTCCACAAAATGGCTGACTTCGATTAACTAAGGATAATTTTCCAAGGTGGCATTACTGTTTTCTCTTTAGGTTATATAAGATGCGATGACATATAATGTATTTTTGAGGTTCATTCTCAATCATCTAGTCAATATGAATACAATTTTCTAATACAATATTTTGTTATATTCATTAGCATTTTAGGGTATGAATATTGAATATGATTTTAAAAATTCCAAACAACACCGTGGCTGCACTTGTTACAATGTATAACAGTGTAGTTGACATTTTTTTTTTTAATGAATTTCAGAAAACGTTAGAATCAGAATCTGGTAAGGAATCTGGATCAGATTCTGAAAATGAAAGTAAAAGCGACAGCAGTTCCTCCGGTGGCAGTAAATCGTCTGGTTCCGGATCGGGATCTGATAGGTTTGTATTTTCACTGTTTATTTTGTTGGTTCCTTTGATACTAAAGAGCCAACAAGTCAGTAAAACAAGTTTATTTTGAGTTGAGGCTTGACAATTAATTAATGTTGATATTTGAATCTTATTTTGTAATAATTAGAAGCACTCAAAAGAAAAATATTTTGTATTGGCTTTTTGGTATATAGGGATATTACTTTGAAATTAATGTTTTAATGCAAGAGCTTGATGAAAACACTAACATTAGGCCCTGGAAAACTGCTAATTCTGTGCAAACTGCTGAATTTTATTTTTAATCTTGACATTTTTTTGTTCTCGTTTATTACTTTTTTTATCATTATTTCCTGGACCTTTGTTTTCATCCAACAAGGTATCAGTTACTTGAGGTTTTGTGCTTTCCACAAATTTCTATACTCGCTTCTTCATATGTACAATAAATGTCTTGCACAGTTCCTTCGAATTTTGTTTTTAAATACTTTCTTTTTTATTTTGCGTTCAAAGTTCTACTTATATAGGCAACTAAAAATAAGATAAAACAAATATCTGGAAATGAAACAATGGAGTTTCTTTATAGAAATTGAATTACATTCACAAATAAAAATGAGATTTGGTTAAATGTAATACGCATTATAAATAGAAACTAATTCTGATAGAAAAACTTTTCTATTATCATCAAAGGATTAAAATATTTTATTTCTTCTTTCTTACTTAATTTTTTTTTTCGTTGAAAATTAATATTTATGATGTAATCTTTCGCTTAAAATAGATAAGTCTACATAGATTATCAACCACTCTTCAAACATTGAAGTTAACCTTCTGTACAAACAGTATATGTACGGATATATTACGATAATAATCGAGAGATTACAAAATTAAGTAAGCCTGGATAATTATAATGTTACTTTTTTAATTACTTAAAGATCTATTACTAAATATTAATTTATTGAGAGCTGTTCGGAAAATAATTTGAGATTATTGTGGTTTATTACATTGACTAGAATCAGAATAAGAAATCCTGATTGAAGTTATTTTTTCTATAAAATATGGTAATATTGAAATATTAAAAATACTCTGACTGCTTCATGCAGTGACTCTAGCTCGTCGGGTTCCGGTTCAGCGTCTGGTTCTGATTCAGAGAAATCTGAAAAATCCGAAAAGTCTGAAAAATCAGATGCACCTGCACAAAACGATAATTATGAGAGCAAAAGCTCTAATCACAGCACAGAAACAAAAAGTAGGCATAAAAGCGATTCTAGTCGCGAATGGGATGAGAATCCTGATATATATGGCATCAGAAGGTCCAGTCGGTCGAGGAAGGAGCCCGAAAGGCTCACAGCACAGAGAGAAAGCGATAGTGATGGGCGCAAGAAAATTAAGAAAAGAAGGTAAGTACTTTTGGGGAATAATATTTTTCTCTTATTTTTCTTTTACTTCCAGGAAAAATATAAATTGCATTCAACTTTTTCTTTATTTACTGATTTCGAAGAATTTAAAACGTTAGTGGCCACTGGAAAAGTAGTGAGTATTTAATAACTTCAGGTGTCACCTTCTTTTTTAGGTTTTTTGGGATGTGTGGTCAAATTTTTAACTATCTGAAGTATTAAGTTTACAAAGTTTGCAACTTTTTATTAGAGCTTCTTTTTAGAAGCTGGTAAATATTCTTTTATTGAACCTAACTGAGGAACATTTGTCTATAATAGCAATAGTATTTGAAAAAAATACTTAATCTTAATATGAAGAAATCTGCAATTTTTAGTGTTTTGTTATAAATAAAAATGCTTTAAATTTAGATTGTGGAAAGGAATTGGAAATCTTCATTTTATTAGAGATAGTTCATAATGTATGTGCGCCTTCCATAAATATTATTGTAAATTCTTGCTTTCAGTTATGTAATTTTCATTTAGTTCAGTTAATGATGTAGGGTATAAGCTTTTTATATTACACTGTAAAAAAAACTTAGGTGATAATGTTCATATTTAGAGTGAATTATAATTTTAATTGCAGTTTGTTTTAAAATTTACGACATCCTGTACTGTCGATCTAAATACAAAATATGCAGTATTTCATAGTCAATTTTCAGTACATTTGCGTTATAGCTGCTTATATTTAGGATATATCTAATTGTATTTCATTTTATTACATCTGCTTGAATTTTGTAAGCTATTTATTTCAACTCGTAGTCATTAAATTCCAATGAGAGAATTACTTTATGTATATAAAATCTCAAATATGAGTATTTAGTATGTAGCAACATCATTCAAGCTTTTTTTGTTTTTTACAATAGCACATACTTTAATTCTCGCAATCCAAAATAGATTGCCTATCATTTCGCAAGACATGAATGTTGTCATGATTTCAGTGTGATTTTTATTGCGGTGTTTTGTTTTTATGAGTTATTTGATAAGTAACTAATCTGTGCAAAACGTCTAAACTACTTTGAAAATTATTGAGAACTTTTCATAACAATACGCAACTAATACAGTAATGTTATTTATAAAACTTGTTCCTGTGATCAGAGTCTATTGTTTTATTTTTACCAAAAACAATATCGAAAATCTGCTAATTTATCATTCGATTAACAAGATTTACTGAAATGAAATAAAATGTACTAAAAAAATATACCAATTTGTCCTTTTCTTTATGAATTGGAATGGTATAAGTTTTTCTTGTTAATCGAATTATTAAATAAGCTTAGAAAAGAGTTACTACTACAAAGCTTAAATAGTTATTCATCTTCCAGTTCGCAAAACACATGGAATTCCGAGAGCTCGGATTCTGAATCAGACGTTGAAAGAAAAAGACCTCCTCCTAGCAAATCGATAAATCGACAATCTGTCCAAAAGGCCAAAGAAAAAGCTCGTACGCGTAAAAAGCAACTTTCTGAGTCCTCTGAATCCGATTACGATAGTGATGAGCGACGAAGGTAAGCATTTAAACAATTTAACGGTTTTATTATTCATAATCATCATTATGTTTTTCAATTTTACAAACTAAATGTATTTTTAAACAGACAAGTAACGCGGAGACAAGCAGCCTCTGTGAGCTATAAAGAAGAAAGCGAAGAGAGGACTGACAGTGAGGATCTTGTAGAGCAGGATGAGGCAGAGACACCAGCGGAACCTGATAATGCTGAAACTATTGAGCGCATACTGGGACACAGGATAGGCAAAAAAGGAGGTTTGTTCAAAACGTAATTTCATTGTTAAAATTTATAAGAATTTTTTTAAGTTACTCTTTTCGCAGAAGTTGACACTTAACTAATCGATGGTTATTTCTCCAAACAGTTACAGGAAACGTAACGACTATTTATGCCGTTGAAGAAAACGGTGATCCGAATCCAGAGAATTTAAAAGATGAAGAAACTGAACCACAATACTTGATTAAGTGGAAAGGATGGTCTTACATACACAATACTTGGGAGTCCGCGGAATCTTTGAAGGCCCAAAAAGTGAAAGGTATAAAAAAACTGGAGAACTATATAAAAAAAGAGAAAGACATTAAACACTGGAGAGGATATGCGGGTCCTGAAGACATTGATTATTTCGAATGTCAACAAGAGCTTCAACAGGATCTAATCAAAAGTTATTACAATGTCGAGAGAATCATAGGTGAGAGCCACAAATGCTACAAGATTTCAAAGTTAATTCGAATTTAAATGTTTTTCTTTAACGAATTGTTTGTTTTATTGTAGCCGAATTCAATAAACCCGATTCTGAACATCCCGATTATTACTGTAAGTGGGAGAGTTTACCTTATGCGGATGCCACTTGGGAGGATGGAGCTCTCATAATAAAAAAATGGCCACAAAAAATAACGGAGTTCCGAGACAGAGAAGATTCAAAAAGGACCCCGAGTAAACATTGTAAAGTCCTTAGGTCAAGACCAAAGTTTCATCAAGTGAAAGTACAGCCTGAGTATATGGGCAAGGGCAAGGAATTAATTCTTAGAGATTACCAAATGGATGGTCTAAACTGGATGATCCATTCCTGGTGCAAAGAGAACAGGTACTTCAACTTGTCGAATGTTATGAATGTTTTTGAGCGAATTTGGAAGATATTTTATTTGAGATAAATATTCATTCCTCTTAGTGTGATTCTTGCGGACGAAATGGGTCTTGGAAAAACGATACAGACTATTTGTTTCCTCTATTATCTTTTCCATACGCATCAGCTCTACGGACCATTTTTACTAGTCGTTCCCCTCTCAACAATGACATCGTGGCAGAGAGAAATGACTCAATGGGCCCCAGAGATGAATTTCGTCACATATTTAGGAGACATCACATCTCGGAATACAGTAATTAATAGATGAATTACTAAGGTTAATAAACATCGTTAGTCTATTTAGGTTAATTCATTAATTTTTCTATTTCAGATCAGGGACTACGAATGGTGTTATAGTACAAAAAGACTAAAGTTTAATGCAATACTCACGACTTACGAGATAGTCCTTAAAGATAAAGTATTCTTAGGACAATTAAATTGGGCTGTACTTTTAGTCGATGAAGCACATCGCTTGAAAAATGATGATTCGCTTTTGTATAAAGCACTCACTGAATTCAGCACAAATCATAGACTTTTAATCACGGGTACTCCTCTACAAAACAGTTTAAAGGAATTATGGGCTCTTCTCCACTTTATTATGCCCCATAAGTAAGCATTTATTTTAATTTACCTAATCTCTTATTTGTTTAATTTGTACTGGAAGTTCAGTTTTTTTTTAAATTTTAAATATCATTTTTTGCAGATTTACTTCTTGGGAAGAGTTCGAAAAAGAGCACGACAACGCAGCGCAAAAAGGATACTCCAAACTCCACAAACAACTCGAGCCTTTTATCCTCCGTCGAGTAAAAAAGGACGTCGAAAAGTCTCTGCCAGCTAAAGTAGAACAAATTCTGCGAGTGGAAATGACCTCGTTGCAGAAGCAGTACTATAAGTGGATCCTGACAAAGAATTACAACGCTCTGCGAAAGGGTAATAAGGGATCTACAACGACATTCCTGAATATTGTAATCGAGTTGAAAAAGTGTTGCAATCATGCATTCTTGACGAAGCCATCAGACATTGATAATAGGGAAAGCAACGAAGATTACTTGCAACAAATCATTCGAGGCTCAGGCAAGCTAGTACTTTTGGACAAGCTTCTAGTGCGCCTGCGTGAAACTGGGCATCGAGTTTTGATTTTTAGTCAAATGGTCAGGCTCTTGGATATTTTAAGCGAGTACTTACAAAAAAGGCACTTCCCCTTCCAGAGGTTGGATGGAAGCATCAAGGGTGAGTTGAGAAAGCAAGCCTTAGATCACTTTAACGCGGAAGGGTCTCAGGACTTTTGCTTCCTACTCTCAACAAGAGCAGGTGGTCTAGGAATTAACTTAGCGACTGCAGATACTGTCATTATTTTCGACTCTGATTGGAATCCACAAAATGACTTGCAGGCTCAGGCGAGAGCGCATCGTATTGGTCAGAAGAACCAGGTCAACATCTACAGGTTGGTTACGAAGAACTCGGTCGAGGAAGAGATCGTAGAGCGAGCCAAGCAGAAGATGGTGCTCGATCACCTTGTTATTCAGCGGATGGACACTACTGGAAGGACAGTTCTGGATAAGAAGAATACAAACTCAAACAATAATCCCTTTAACAAAGAAGACCTAAACGCAATTCTTAAATTTGGTGCAGAAGAATTGTTCAAAGATGAAGAAGACGGCGATGAAGAACCAACTTGTGATATCGACGAGATTTTGCGGAGAGCAGAAACTAGAGATGAAGCACCAGCGACAGTTGGAGACGAATTACTCTCGGCTTTCAAGGTTGCCAGTTTTGCTGCTTTTGAGGAAGAATCGGAACCGCTTAAAGAAGCTAATGAAAATGACGACGAGAGTAGAGATTGGGCGGAGATCATCCCGGAGAATTTCCGTATGAAGGTAGAAGAACAAGAAAAGTCTAAGGAGATGGAGGATCTTTACTTACCACCTAGGAGTCGGAAGACCTTGCAGCAAATAAACGAGAGAGATGGAAGAGGTCGAAAGAGGAAGAAAGCACAGGAAGAAGAAGAGAGTGATGATGATGGAGACGATTCAGGCAGCGAAGGCGATGGAAGTGATGATGATAGACCTAAGAAGAGAGGAAGACCTCGAGCAACTCCTCGCGAGAATATCAAAAGTTTCACGGATGTGGAAATACGGAGATTCGTCAAGAGTTACAAGAAGTTCCCTGCTCCATGGAAGAGACTTGATGATATTGCGGCTGATGCTGAACTGCAGGAGAAACCAGTTCCAGAGCTGAAGTTCTTGGCTGAACAATTAAAATTAAGGTGTGAAGCTTGCTTAACTGAGTATGAAAATAATACTCCGGCGAAAGAAAAGGCAGCTGAGGAAGAGGGCAAGGGACCTGGTCGCAAACGTGGAAGAGGACCAACTTTCAAAATGGGCGGTGTTATGGTGAATGCCAAATCTCTATCCGCTGCAATTAAAGAACTCGAACCACTGGATCAAGCCCTTCCAGCTGATGCTGAACATCGTGCAAATTGGCATTTAGATATGAAGTACGTGTAACTTTTGTCATATTGTGAATGACATATATCTTTAGATTCAAATATAATATTTGTTTATATTAATGTTAATTTACAGGGTGAAACCAGCAAATTTGGAATGCGACTGGACAATAGAGGATGACTCGAGATTATTGAGAGGAATTTATATTCACGGAATGGGATCTTGGGAAGCGATTAAGGCAGATGCGAGTTTGAAACTCAGCGAAAAGTTACAAATGAACGGTAGCAAATCACAATGGAAACGAATCAGTACTAGAGGAGAATATCTCCTGAAAGTGTTGAAAAAACAAATCGATCAAAAGTTAGGAGTGGTAAGTGTCTTTTTGTCAGCATTCATTAGATTTTTAAGATTAAGAATTAAAAATTATTTTAAGAATTTTTTTAAATAATGTATTTCTCTGATTTATTTTTCTTTCTTAACAGGGTTACGTCCTCATCCCGCCAGTTGATTCCCTTTCCAAGGTAATTCCTTATGCCTGTAACCTTATCCCACCTTTTGCACCTTTCGTAGCCCATATACTAAATATTGTACATCGTTATTTGAACACCGTGCTTATTTGTTGTACAAACATCGTTCGTGCAAGACAAACACAAATAAATATAATTATAGGTATAATATTAGAATGCAAATAATGATGTTAAACACTTTGCAAATTCATGTCAAATTTCATATGGAAACTGAAAAGTGTCATAAGAACTCACTCAATGTCCGAGTCAGTGGATGTTAAAATTATTTTGAATCAATGTTTTCGAATTTGAATTGGATGCTAACTTGTTTACCAATTTACAGATGCGAACTAGAAAACCAAGGAAAACTAAAGACGTTACTAAAGCTATTACAAAGGAAATAGTAGAGGACGATAGCTCCGCTGACGAAAACAAAAAACCCAAACCAAAGATTGATAAGGTGAAATTCTATAATTAAACTTTTATTTATTTACATTTTGAATCTATTGTTAAAATATTTGATACTCAACAAAATTTTACAGCCACCACAGAAGAAAGATGAGGAAGTCGCAGTGAAGAAGGAAATTAAAGAAGAGATGGAAACAGTATCAGAAGAGAAGAGGAAGGAGAAGAAAGCAAAGAAAGAGAGAAAGGAGAGTAAAAAGAGCAAGAAATCTAAACAGTCTGTTGGACCAATGCATTTTACAGCCAATAACGAACCAAGAGCCCTCGATGTTTTAGGAGATTTGGATCCCTCCATCTTCAATGAGGTATTAATCATTTAAAGTATTTTCTTTTTGTATGAAATTTCATTCCAATTTTAAATTACAAATATATTTTTTTACAGTGTAAAGAAAAGATGCGACCTGTGAAGAAAGCTTTGAAAGCTTTGGACAAGCCCGATCAAACTCTGAGTGAATCAGATCAGCTCGCTCATACACGAAATTGTCTCGTGCAAATTGGGAACCAAATCAACACATGTCTGTCGGAGTATAAAGATCCAGAGCAGATTAAAGAATGGAGAAGCAATCTGTGGTACTTTGTTTCTAAATTCACAGAGTTTGATGCGAAAAAGCTTTACAAGTTATACAAGCATGCGATTAAGAAGGGTGATGGCAGTACGAGCATAACTTCGACTCCAGAAAAGAAGGAAGAATCTACTCCAACAAAGGTATTTAGTTATGTTTAAAATTTTATAATATTAATTTTTAAAATTCGAATAGGTTTTCAACTGTTACATCTTTTATATATATATATATCTAGAAACAGGAAGAGAAGTTGGAGAAGCACATAGCGAAAACTCCAGCAGATGTGTCTAAAGACTCTCGGACAGCAAAGCGAAGAATAGAAGAGGCGGAGGACAATTCGAACAATTTCCCAATGAAGAAACATTTACTCTCGAGTTCCACTTTGGGTTCTATCAGTAGCACATCTTCCGTGACGATTGGTGCTATAACTATCACTCCTGTCACATCCACACCGAACTCCATTACAAGCACGACTAATAGTGTCGACATGCCAAGGCATAAAGAATCCAAGGATGTGATGAAGCACAAAGACGTAAAGAGAGAACGAGAAAGGGATAGGGATCGAGACAGGGACAGAGGTCACAATGATAGATCCATGGACAGGTTAGGCGGAGGAAAAGATGAGAGAATTAGGAGAGATAGTGGTGGATATGGAATGGGTGGACACTATAGTGGGAATCGAGAAGACGATCATTGGGCGCCAAGAGACGGAAGAGATCATCGAGACAATAGGTAAATAAAACGAACATAAACTATATAGTATAACATACTTGTTCAATGTTAATTATTGGGATATATATATATAGTGTTTGCTTTTCTTGCAGGTTCGGTGATCACAAAAGGGAAAGGTTCGACAATTACGGACGAATGGGTGGTGGATACCATCGTGATCGAGATCGGGACCGTGATCGTATGCATATGAACGACAAGAGGAAGTGAGTAAAATAAATAGGAATTCATTTGAGACAAATAGATTACTTTCTGGAATTAAAGATTAATCATTTTTAATTTCTTTTAGCGACTACTACCGATATCCATCAGGACCACTTCCTTACGGTGGATATGGAGGACCAGGTGGTTATGGTGCTGGAGCAGCAGGTGGAGGCGGACCAGGAGTAGGTGCATACCCACCTACCGAAGGACCTCCAGGGCACTTCCGGGGAAGAAATTATCCCAACGATGGCTACCAAAGCGATTGGAGACCAAACAAAGATTACAGGCGAGATTATGACCGAAGGCCTCCACCACCAAACGCCAACTCGTAGTGCACTTTCCTTGCCACCGTCCCTGACCTTTCATTAATTGGTATAGATAAATCAGTCTTAATTATCAGATTTTTTTGACTGCAGTAACTGAAATAAAGATTTTTATTAACTTCGGCAATCGAAGAGGAGGGCAAACAATCTAAAAGTAGCTATCAATAGGATACCAGTAATTTAACTATCTTTTTTATAAAGAGATCTCTCGCGAGAGCCAGGTAGGATAGGTCCTTAAACTGCGGATTTAGTTCGCTTTTTTAAGTTACGTACTTGGATCCCCAGTTGTGCAATTTTAGCAGGATTTGAATGAAATTTAGGTTCCAAGGAAGAATGTGTTACTGCTATCAGCTGCTATTTTTTTTTTCTTTTTTTTTTAAGAATCACTTTTGCGAATCTGTGCAGTTCACTTCGCATTTTCAATACTAACTGTATACACCTGTATAGTTTTTGTGATAGCATTTTTGTATGTAATGCAGAATGATATATTTACATATATCAAACTTCGATGTGGAAAAGTTTTTTTTTTTTTTTTAAGTACTACTGTTGTGTCGCGATGTACAGCATGGTGTTTGGAAACATCTGTTCAGTAGCAATTGCGATTTTTTTAATCAATTTCTAAATGAAGAATCAAATAGTTTAGATTATTTGTAAATATCTGTCTGCGACTTAGACCTAGAGATGAAATATTATCTTTTTTTTCCGATGTATGGTAACAAAAGAACTTAAATTTATAGAATTTTAATTGTGTTTCTTCATACTTCAGGACGATTTAGTTTGTTCAGTATTGAATTCCCACGACACAAAATCAAGGTTTTATGCTTCAGAGGCAAACGAGCTCGCTCGAGTTTTTAATATTGTGGGTGTTTTCATGTACTAATTAAATTTATCTTTTATACACTGCTTTTCCGATTTGGTCTGCACAGAAAAAGAAAAAATCTGCTCTGTGAAAAATGTCAAGTACGTTATATTTAATAAGATGAAAAACGTGATATGTTTACCATCTCGGTATTTAGTGTAAAAAGTAATTTATGTCGATATCTTTACCTCCTTTTTTCTTCACTTCGAAACGACACGAGTACTTTGTATACTGAACGCTTTAAATAATTGATCGTGTAAAGAAGATTTATATTTTGTAGATTATTTTAATCAGGAAACATATTATATAATTAGTTTGTCGTCGGTGAAAACTTTATAGTGTGTATTTGTGTAAATATGTAATTGGAATGCATCAGATTAGTGAGTGTTCCCCGGAGTCAAGAAAATTTACGGTTAATTATGTTTAGGAAAGCGATAGAGGTAACAAAACGATTGACGCACCGAGCGATTAATTTAAGTTCGTATTTTGAAATGGAAGTTCATCGCCTGAACATAGTAAACTGTTTATAATTTATTACAACTAGCGCTAAGTATAAATCATGAGAAATTATTGAAGGAAGGAGAATATACTGTATATATTAATAAGCGAATAAAACATTGATTATTGATGCCGTAAGAATACTTTGTCGTACAATTTAAACTGATAATAATGCGATATGATAGTAATGTATTTTATCTAACTTCATCACTGTAGATTGCTAATTATTTCTGAAAATATATCTGATCAGATGACTTGAACTTGTCGATTTTATAAAGACCCGCGAAGTATCCTTATTTATTATTTTTACTGTTATAGGATTACAAAAAATAACATTGAAAATTACAACTTCTCATACCATAGACAAAGCGTAAGAGTATATATGAGTTTTTCAAATATTTAAAATTAGAACGAAATTAGGTTTAACTTATTTTATATAGCAATTTTTCCAGATCCCCATACTGAGAGTGTACGTCAGTGTAGGCGTAGTTGCCGTAGCAGAAATGAATCTTGTTGCCATAATGGAAATTCTCTGGACAAAACTTGTTGCCGTAGCGACTTAGCGAGAGCCGAGAGTTCAGTGTATATATACCAGTTATAGCTATACCAGTATCGCAAGCTGGAAAGCACTGGAAAGGGAAACGTGATGTGTGACGTGTGCTGTCGCTGTGGAAGTCTATAATAATACTCTTCGTCTATTTAAAGATTAAAGAAACTCTGAGAAACTGAAAGCGTCTGAAAGCATTTGAAAGCTTGTTAGAAGTTCAAGTTTTCAACGTCAACAGCAGCAAAAAGGTATTTATTAAAAGGAAAAAGTAATCAATATTCCCTTTCCACAAATCGAGAATGAATTTATTATAAAATTCTTATTTATAATATATATAAGGCATAACCTTAAAAAGGACATTGTTTTTTCCTGATTGAACAAATGTTATTGCGCAG
The DNA here is from genome assembly GCA_032164275.1 of Synergus coniferae. Taxonomy (NCBI): domain Eukaryota; kingdom Metazoa; phylum Arthropoda; class Insecta; order Hymenoptera; family Cynipidae; genus Synergus; species Synergus coniferae. The sequence continues at coordinate 228,183 of JAUEJJ010000018.1, read as the reverse complement.
TATTATATCAGAAAGACGATGCATCTATATAGTAACTCATTTTTACCGGCTTATATACGCAATTGTAGATCCTACAGTTACTTGTTGCTAGGCAAAAAAACAATTGTCAAATTTATAATCCAACAGTTTATGTAAGAAATAACAGTGGTTTGTGTTACCGTGTATTGCCGGCCCAACCCAAAACAACCTTGAAATCAAACTTAAGGAAAAGAAATTAGGTATGATGTCATATTCTGTGTAAAAATATAATGTGCAGTTCAATTGTGCTTTCTAGAAATTGCTTGATGAAGGAAAAAAGTAATTTACTGTAAATTCGGTAAAATATCAAATTTATTAACGCCGTTAGAGTATTGTACTTTGTTTCAAAACAATACTTATACTGGATGGGAGCGGCTTATCCTGTGTGTACTTTGATCTTGATTCTTCCCACAATTATTATAAGAAGTTAGTTGATTTTCTGTTTAGTCATGATTAGAGATGTTATTAGTAGAATCATGGGTTTTTTACAATTTTTTTTATTTACTTGTTGAATTATCCCTACTGAAAAAGCTTTTTGAAAATCCTGCTAGGATTCCTTCTCGACATTTTGAATTGTTATCGAAAATCATATGGGGATTATGGGGTTTCAAGTGGATTTCCATGTAGTTTTCTCTGTAGTTTACTATGTATGTTTTTTCAGTAGAGGGTAGGAACTTGTTTTTAAAAAAACTTCCTTATTTTACATTAGATTTTTAAAATGGATTTGCCATATTTTTAAAGTTATCAACACTTCTTTAGACTCTCCAAAGGTTGAATTTCGTATTTTTGGTCTATATATTTTATTAATTTACATATTTAATATAACTTTAATCAAAAGAGTAAAGTACTACTTTATAAAATAGTTAACAGAAACAGAAAACCAAAAAAGTTAGAGTTTATATAATGATTACTGTTTTATATCTGTCACTTGTATTTATCTTTTACGATAAAAAAATATATTCGAATATTTTTAACACATTTTCATAAAACTGATTATAATATTTGTCAGAATGGCAGAAGACCGTTTGGATATCGTTATTTTTGGAGCGACAGGCTTCACCGGCCGGCGTGTCATCAAGGAAGCTGCACATTTATCAAAAATAAAACATTTCACATGGGGCGTTGCTGGTCGTTGTCGAGAAGTTCTAGAGTCAATTGTCAAGGAGGCTGGTAAATATCTTTTTGCTACATAATTTAGTTTTACAACATTTCATAGAATTTCTTTTATATAAAAATAATTATTTTTCTTTAGGAAACATTCCGGTAATCGTCGCGGACTTGAAGGATGAAGAATCTTTGAAAAAAATGGCTGAACATGCCAAGGTAGTCGTGAACTGCTGTGGACCATACAGATTTTATGGCGAAGCAGTTGTGAAAGCTTGTATCGCCGCCAAAACTCATCACGTGGACATTAGTGGAGAGCCCCAGGTACATTCAAAAAATTGCATCAGTTTACTATTATATTTTAGATTTAAATAATTGTTTGATTTCACAATTAATTATTGACCTTCTTTTTTTATTCTAGTACATGGAAAGAATGCAGCTCGAATACAACCAAGCGGCTAAAGAAGCCAGTGTTTACGTGATCAGCGCCTGTGGTTTTGACAGTATTCCATGCGATTTCGGTGTAATTTTCACTCAAAATAAATTCGAAGGCGAAGTCAACAGCATCGAGTCTTATTTGAAGGTGTGGAACACTTCTAATGTCGGTGGAGCTGCTGTTAATTATGGCACTTGGGAGTCAGCCATTTATGGACTGGCACATGCCAACGAATTACGTGAGATTCGTACGAAACTTTTCCCTGAAAAGCTGCCTATGTCGGAACCGAAACTTCCATCTCGGTAAGAAATAGTAGTTAAGTCTAATGATGGAATGCAAGCTACCAGCATCGTGTTTAATAAATTGTAAATATATTTACATACATTGATTTGTTTTAAATTAGAAGGGTGATTCACCAGAATCCCATTTCGAAAGGATGGTCTACAGTTTTCCCAGGATCCGATCGTTCAGTAGCAATTCGTTCTCAACGCATTTTATATGAAAAAGAAAAGAAGAAACCCGCTCAGATTCAAACTTACATCACATTCGAGTGAGTCATTAAAGTGTTACTAATTAATTTTATATTCTAAGTTCATATAACGAAATTTTCTTTCAGGTCAATCTTCCAAGTACTGCTAGTTGCTATCATAGGCGGAGTATTTTCTCTGCTAACGAAATTCGAATTAGGTCGAAGTCTACTATTGAAGGTATGTTTTATTATTGTTCTTCCATATACTTAATATTATTTGAATATTCGATATTCATTATTTAATACAATTTTAAACTAAACGATTTATCTCTTGAACCCACAGTACCCAAAGTTCTTCTCAGGTGGGATGGCGAGTCGTGAAGGACCTTCGGAGGAAGCAATGAAAAATTCCCACTTTTCGATAACGTTCAAGGCTGAGGGCTGGACAGAAAAATTGGCAGAGCCTACTGACAAGCATAAGGATCCGCCAAACAAGGAATTGATCACTAAAGTATCTGGAATAGATTTAGGTTATGGGCTCACAAGTACACTTGTGCTTTTATCTGCTATTATGATTTTACGAGAAGCTGATAAAATGCCTGATAAGTAAGTTGAAAGCTCCATAATTCGAAATTAATTACTATGAATTTCTTGTCCGAATTTCAACCATTAACAAACTTATACGATTTTTCAGTGGAGGAGTCTTCCCTCCCGGTGCTGCATTTGCAAAGACATCAATGATCGAAGAACTAAATAAAGGCGATTTGATTTTTGAAGTAGTTTCGTCCATTGAGAAGTAAAGGTATTTGTTGCAAAATGATACGAGTCATAACTTAATTTGTCATAAAATGCACCATTCTTTGTTAATTATTCCACCGCACTATAGCGTTATATATCCTTAAATACTAATTTTGATACAATTTATTTTCTACGCTAGATTTACGGATAGTCATAGGGGAATTGTGATTATATTTTTAATGTGTGATGAAACGTTAGTCAACTTCTAAACTTTAGTAGCAAATATGAATTTTTCGTCTGTCTCGAATATTTTTAACTTATTATCGTCACGGTATTATTTCATCGAATATTTTTGGTTTTTAATTTTTCACTGAAAGAATATGGAAGTTTGATTTGTTTTTCGAGTACTTATGTTCAAAATTGAATTAAATTTAATATTAATTCAATGTAATAGACTAATGTGACAATCACAATATCATTTTCTGATAATTTTACAATACATATGCCTATTTCCAATTTAATAAAAGAGCAAAAACTATTTTTATTCTTTCAAAAGTTTAACGTTCCATGTTCAAATAATTCAGGAAATTCGCCCTGCCTTAAAAATAGCCATTTTCAGCTATATTTACCAACAATTAATTCTGTAGAAGCATTTATTTATATTGTCGAAAATGTTATTTTGGTATTATATATACATATATTTATTCGATAAAATACGTACGTATACTATACGTTTTTATCATATTTAAAAAAGTAAAATTAAGCAAAGCTCTTGTATACTAAAGTAATAATATAATAATTTATATAATATATATATATATA
>JAUEJJ010000018.1:176125-218894 GCA_032164275.1 Synergus coniferae | reverse complement strand
CGAATGCGCATGTACATACGTCAGTTTAGGTTGGGTCATAGTTTAGAATTCAGAGAGGAATTTTGTTAAGATCGGAGTCTCTTGCACAAATTAGTTAAGATATGAGAGAGTTGAGTGTATATGGATATAAATATATGTAGGTATGTACACCCAATTCTCACTTAGAGCAACTAGTTTTGCCCGGACAATTTCAATTACGGCAACAAAATGCATTTCTCCTACGGCAACAAATTACTAACCTACACTGACGTATGTACAGACGCATTGCGTATTGCGTCACTTTAGAATTTTAAACTGCGCGCCAATAGCAACCAATCAGATGCCATAAGTAAGTTGCAACAATAGAAAGCATTTGTTGCCCTTTATGAGAGTTTCAGGTTGCCGTAGGGAGATGTTGCCCTAGGAGAAGTTGCCATAGAGAGATTTGAATGTATATAGATGTAGATATTAAAGTTCATATGGTGAGGTGGTTGAAACCATGGATGTAAGAATTAACGGGATGGAGCACAAAGTCGCATCCTTGTTGAGGGGGTAAACTTGGTATATCCGTGTATATCGGGAAGGACGAAGTTATTCCCACTCTAACGATGGATAACTCGGGATTGGCTAGTTAGAACGCGCATGAGCCACACGGGTCGCACGTTATTTGAAAGGGAATGCTGAATATTATTTCTATGAAAGGAAAGTAGAATTTTTGCAAATCATAGAAGAGACAATTATTATTTCACGTAAAAAATAATGAACCTCATTTTCAAAGCATAATATTTATATTTTTTACTACTATTTTCAAAACACACTGCACTTAAACCAACCCAAACCAACAGGCCAATCACTGAATATCCTCCCTAGAAGTGGGGAGAGTGGGCGTGGTCTACTTCATGCCCTTTACTTACGCCGAGCCAATCACTCAGGTTTGTACTCCATCACCAATATTTCCATATATTTCTTACATCCATGGTCATCCATGGTTGAGAATGACGTGAGTAAAGAAAATAATAATATGAAAATGAAATTGCACATCAAAGATACTTACAATTTAAAATGTTTAATTATTTTGGGTAATGGTTAGAATATTCAGCGGCATATATCATTCGACTAATTTAAATATATCTATTACACCAAGAAACAATTCGAAGGCAGTGTATATCAAGGAAATTTTAAAACGTACTGTGATTTTTGTAACGTTACTTAGACATGACACTACCGGTCTTGCAGATATTAAGTCGCGTGACAAAAAATCTCGGGAGTTTTATGATTTTTTTTAAAACTTATTTACAATATTATATGATATTTTACAAATAACAACCTGCACAACCGCAGATATCTTTGCTTTTTCTAAACGATTATAACACGAAGTAATTAGTGAAGGAGATGCGTCAATGACGACAGTGCTTTTTGTCTAGAGCACAATCATGTACTAAACCGTGTCGTGGACCCGAAGATCGTTCTGTTCTTTTCTATCGTATTATTCCATCTCTCCTACGGTCATATGACAGAGATGGAGCAATACGATAGAAAAGGACAGAACGATCTTTAGGTTAAGGTCACGGTTTAAAAATGTATAGTCTACATATTTTTATGTTTATGGCATGGATATAAGAATATATGGTTGGTTCCCCATCCTGCGGGTTTGCGCCGACGTAAGCAGAACGTAAGTAAGGGTGAAATAATATATTTCGGCCATATTACCTGAGGTAACTTTCCAGGTTCTTGATTGGCTGTGATTTTCGTGTGGGCTTTGAAAATGTGTAAGCGCGCGGCTTCCGTCACCAATCACAGCCAATCAACAAATCATCCCATCAGAGGCTGAAAAAGTTACCTCACGTAATATGGCGGCTCCATGCCCCCTTAGCAGCTCAGCTGGCACATCCCCATCGACAAATTAGCACTTTGTGCTCCATCCACATCTCCTTAGGGCACCCGGACACTCTCAACAAGGGCAACAAATGCTTTCTATTGTGGCAACTGGCAACTTACTTATGGCATCTGATTGGGTGCTATTGGCGCGCAGTTTAAAATTCTGCATTGATGCAATACGCAATGCGCATGTACATACATTAGTGTAGGTTAAGAATTTGTTGCCGTAGTAGAAATGAATTTTGTTGTATTGAAATTGTCCGGTCAAAACCATGGATGTATGAAATATAGGGTTGGAGCATAAACCTTTATTTCCGATTTGGCGTAAGTAAGGGGGATGAAGTAGACATGTCCACTCTAGGGAGGATATTCAGTGATTGGCCTGTTGGTTTGTATTGGACAAAGTGCAGTGTCGTTTGAAAATAGTAATAAAAAATAAATATTATGCTTTAAAAATGAGGTTCGTTATTTTCTACGTGAAATAATAATTGGCTATTCTATTATTTGCAAAGATTCTATTTTTCTTTCATAGAAATAATATTCAGCAATCCCTTTCAAATAACGCGCGGCCCGCGCGGCTCATGCGTGTTCTACTAACCAATCCCGAGTTATCCTCCGTAACTTCGTCCTTCCCGATGTATCAAGTTTACCCCCTCGCCATGAGTGGACTTTATGCTCCATCCCGTTAATTCTTATATCTATGATAATACCTAATAAATTACTGTAACAAACCATGTAATTTACGCAGGGCATTTGACTTTCCCAACCCTGGGCATCAGTCTCATAAGTCATCACTGCTGATCACTGAAAGAAAGCTCAAAGCAGGGAAAGAAGAAATCAAGAAAGAACCAGGAAGAACTGAGAGAGCCACCAGCACCACACAGTAAACTTTTTTATCCAAAGAATATTGTGAAACAATATTAAATAATGGCGGATGTTTTAGATATCGACAATGCTGAAGAATTCGAAGTTGACGATGAAGGAGATCGTAAGTAATTCGCGGTTTCAAGTGAATACATGAAATCATCTGTTCTATTCGAAAACGACATCCATACCTGTCTATACCCTTCATTTTTCAATAATGTATTTTGTAAAGAATTTTGTAAATTGCTGTGCTAATTTAAAGATTTCGAAAGTAATTATTAATTGCTTGTTTTTAGAGGGAATTGCTAGACTCAAGGAAAAGGCTAAGAAAAGGAAAGGCAGAGGGCATGGAGCAGAATTAGTTTCTACACGAGATGATGTAGGACACTACGAATCAATGAACGTTGTTGAGGATAACGATGATGAACCAGGTCCACAAAGATGTATGTAAATTTTTATATATTACATTTCCAACTCTTTTTACATCTATTATACTATCCAACAATATTACACACGTGCGAGAAATATTGCATGGACAATTAATAATATGGTAGAGTCCATGTCAAGTGATCCAAGAAGTTTCGTGTTTGAACAGAATTTTCGTGAACTCGGTATTATCAGCGGTTTTGTAGTGAAGAAAAACTACAATAAATATTTTAGGAAAATTCCAAAAAATAGCAAAGGTATAGGACTGCAATTTTTTTTACGATTTTTACATTCTCATTGAATGAGAAGATATTGATTTTTTTAAGGGCGATGGACTTAGAAGGCAAATGCGGGAACGTCGCAATTTTGCCATGTATTTGCACATCAATTCCATTCCACCTTATTTAAGGAGCAAATTGGGGAAAAGTTAAATTTCTTTGAGTCTCAAAAGACTTTAATGTGGCAGGAGTATTTGTACTTCCTTCTTTTTTTGTGAAGAACTGGGAAAATATTTTTAATATTCGAAGCATTGAAAAGGGTGCAATTAATTAACACTGTAAATTTTTGTTTTCTTAGCGGTCGAAGGATGGATTTTATTTATTAATTCCGTACATGAAGAAGCACAGGAAGATGATATACATGATAAGTTTTCTGATTTCGGACAAATCAAGAACTTGCATCTCAATCTTGATAGAAGAACTGGATTTTTGAAAGGATATGCTTTGGTTGAGTATGAGACATTCAAAGAAGCTCAAGCTGCTAAGGAGGCACTTAATGGTACTGAGATTTTGGGACAAGCTATCTCAGTGGATTGGTGCTTTGTCAAGGGTCCGAAAAAGTAAGTTCAAATGATTTTGCAATATTCGTTGCAAAAAGTTGAATACCATTTTTTAATACGTAATTTGATTTTATATACTACATGGTTTAGAAAAATATTCTAATTTATCTTTTTTCTCACAGGATTAAAAAGAAAAGTCACAGACGGCGCTAGATTAGTAATAATAGATTAATATTATTAAAATTAAGCTCAGTCGGATGTAAGCAAAGTGATTATATTAAGGATTATTTTGCATTTAAATAAATAAACATTTTATAAAAAGTATATGAAATTAGAGTGAAAAACTTATTACAGAAAAGAAATTTTACAAATTTATACTCATCAATAATTCAAGCTGGGCGCGGATCCAGGAGAGGAGCCATGGAGTCATCACCCCCCTCCCCTAAAAAAAAACCTGGATTTATATTGTTCGAAGATTTTTTTCATAACCTTTGTTTAGCGGTTTTCCCAAGTTGCACCCCCCAGAAAACTACGTGAATGCACCCCCCCCCCCAAAAAAAAAAAAACATTTACCTGGATCGCCCCTGATTCAAGCAGTATATGTATTAATGAATAAAATTGAAAATATTTTATTAGTCAAAACAGTTTTATTTATTCCTAAAGATACAAATATATGCTTACATAATATTCTTGTATAGCAAATAATTATTCTCAGTGTAATTTGAAGTCATAATTTCGTTTGCATTCACAAGTTATTTAAGCATAGTAATTGAGATTTGCCTTCTTTTTAGCTTGTACTTCGTTAATAGCTTCCATTAAGTCTTCATGAGTCACTGCTGTTGCGTTTCGCCTCAGTGCTATCATTCCCTAAAAATTAATCAATAAAGTTGTTAATAAACAAAAACGTTACAGAAACTTAAATAGTATTCATATTGTTGGTAAAAAGAATCCCTAGGATTATATCGTAATTCTTATGATTAATTTAATAGCAAGATTTCTCCAAAAACGAACAGTTTCTTAAAAACACCCCGTCGCTTTAAATCTTTTGAAATCCCTTCAAATTCTACGACAAACTTTAAAATTCGATTAAAAAACACCTTAAAATTGATTGCAAAATATAAATAAAGTTTCCGCTGCGAAACCTAACATGAAAAAAAAAAGAAAAGTATGCATTATAATTGTTACATACCGCTTCGACGCAAACAGCTTTGCACTGAGCACCATTGAAATCATCAGTAGACCTGGACAATTCTTCGAAGTTAACATCTGGAGACATATTCATCTTACGAGAATGAATTTGCATGATGCGCGCTCTAGCTTCTTCGTTGGGATGAGGAAATTCAATTTTTCTATCTAAACGACCAGATCTGAGTAAAGCTGGATCCAAAATATCCACCCTGTTTGTTGCAGCTATTACTTTGATATCTGCAGTGGAACTAAATCCATCCAATTGGTTGAGTAATTCCAACATCGTTCGTTGTACTTCTCGATCTCCAGCTTTTTCTGAATCAAACCTTTTCGTTCCAATTGCATCCAATTCATCGATAAAAATGATCGCTGGTGCCTTTTCTTTTGCTAAGGAAAACGCATCTCTGACTAGCTTTGCACCATCTCCAATAAACATTTGCACGAGTTGAGGCCCAGCTAATTTTAAGAACGTAGATTTCGTTTGAGCTGCACAAGCTCGAGCCAGGAGGGTTTTTCCAGTTCCAGGTGGTCCGTAGAGAAGAACTCCCTTTGGCGGTTGTATTCCTAAGTTTTCAAATTTCTCCTTGTGAGTCATAGGAAGTACAACTGCTTCAATCAGTTCTTGAATTTGTTTGTCCAGCCCTCCGATATCAGAATACTGTTCAGTTGGTCTTTCGTCTACTTCCATGGCCTTGACTCTGGCATCATATTCTGCGGGCAGTGTTTCGAGAACAAGATAGCTGTCTTTATTGACGCCTACTAGATCCCCTGGTTTTAAAGATTCAGCATCGACGAGTCCTATTACAGGTAAAAAGTATGTCTGACGAGTTGACGTTTTAATTACAGCACATTTGCCTTTTCGCTGAGCATCTAAGTCAACAACTGCTCCATCTTCTTCTCCCATGTCCTGTGGGTCAACATCTAATAGTTCTATAACGTTAGAAACCAAATATGGTAGGGTCTTGTTGACTTTGATCTTTTCTGTATTCTCTTTTATCTTATCATTTTGAGCTTGTAATTCGTGAGAGATTCTCATCACTTCACTCTTCATGATTTTGATTTCGTTATCTAACAATCGCGTTCGTGAGACGATTTCATCTGTGGACATTCGCAAGACATCCTCTCCAAGACTTTCCTGTTAAAAATAAATAGTTGTGGAATATAATATCAATTACTTAAAATCCCACGAATTAACGTAAAAAATGATAATATTTTCGTAAGATCCCAAAAAATGTCGTTAATCTCGTTAAATCCCTTAAATTTGTTCCAATTAAATAGAGTTACCAGACCTCCCGATTTTCCGGGACTTGTCCCGATTTTGACCTGCCGTCGGACCCATCTGGTAACCATAAATTCAATAATAATCCAATAAAATTTCTAAAATTACTGCGTCAAATCCCTCAAAATTTTATAAACTCCCAATAAATATCATTTGATATTTATTTTATTTCGTTGAATTTCATATTGGAATCATATAGCTTATTATCTATTGTATTTGTATATTATTATTAAATAACTGGTAGTTTATTGCATTTGACAAAAAAATGGATAATAATAAATGCTTGTCATTCAGAGTCAACATAACCTACATGATTCTATAAGAGAACTATACGTACCTCCCCATCTTCCCAGATGGATTTATCTTCAAGAGTTGCCATTCTGTTTAGGTTCAAGCTTCTAAAAGCAGACTTTTTTATGGATTAATAATAATGATTAAATTTCCTAAAATCAGTTATTAAATGATTTTTACTCGGCGTGAAAAAAAAATCGCTCAAGTGCAACTGAACAGAACAAACAAGAACACAGAACACCCAAAAACAACAACAGCAGATGAACAGTGTATTGCGCAAAAACGCAACGCATCCGGTAGTCCGGTACAAAGCTGAGAGCATGGATGTAAGAATTAAGTTATTAACGTAATAGAGAATGGAGTACTCAGGACTCTCAGGAGTCAGGATTCTCAGGAATAGTGGTAAAATTGGTACATTGGTACTATTGGTAGGGAGGGACGAAGTTACTCCCTGTTACTCCCACTCTAACGATGGACCATTCGGGATTAGCTGTAGTAGAACGCGCATTAGCCGCGTGGGCCGCGCGTTATTTGAAAGGGAATGTTGAATATTATTTCTATGAAAGAAAAATAGAATCTTTGCAAATAATAGAATAGACAATTATTATTTCACGTAAAAAATAACGAATCTCATTTTCAAAGCATAATATTTATATTTTTTACTACTATGCTGACAAAATACTATAGAGTCATGAAACATTATATTTTAAAGAAACACTTAATATGCAGGGATATATTCAATCTCTATTTCACGCTTATGATTTTCTGTTTTCTGCGTTTCGTTTTCTGTAATTTCTGGTTTTTCTAAAAGAAAAAACCCCCTTTGGCAGGACATACAGGACATATTGTTCAAAAACAGGACATTTTACAGGACGCTCACTTTCACAGGACAAATTGCACACGCCCGTGTGGCGGCGCTAGTAGTAACTTTACTCTACAAAACACTATGCAAATAGCAAAGATATATCTTTGTCTGTAGGAAAAATATTTGAAAAACACAAAATAAATATGATAAACCGTTTAAATTCATTTTTCATACATAGTTTAGAGTTCTTTAATAAATAAGAATTATGTGCTTACTTATTATTTTGAATAATATATGGAAAAAGATAAATTCACGTTATTCAAAAAATAAAAATTGTATGGATATTTGGGATTTTTATATAAAGTAATAGAAAATAAACAACGAATTCACAAATTAAAGAAAAAAAATTGTGGAAAATATAAATTTCCGTTATACAAAATTTTCCAATTACAGTCACTGATAGATAAAATAAATATGAGTTATTAAATTTTCACAAATATTTTAATTCCGACCTGAAATGTACGTAACACTGACGAACGTTAATTAATTAACTTATTATAGCTATTTATGAAATTATAAATAAACAATTTAATTATTTATTAATTAACAAATTGTTAATTATTAAATATTTTCTGCGATTTAAAGTTTTTGCAGTTGAAATATATTTATATGAGTATTTAACAATTCATATAATAATTCATCAATTTTCGTGATTTTGTTATACTTTATATCTTTTCGATATTTTATATTAGTGTCCTGGTTGTTCAAATACTTTTAAATACGAGTATATAATGAAGAATTAACGGCTTTTTTAGAATCAGCTGTAAAGAAATTCTATCAAACTGTCGTCGCATTCTATTTTGCAAATAAGAAGAAATTAGCGAAATTAACTGACACCTAATTTTAATTTAAATTATAAAAATTCGAAGAATAATTTTCGATTAAAATGTGATTGATATATTCCAACCAAAGATAAAAATATTTATTATAATAAATATATAATATTATAAATATACTATTATAATATTATTATAAATATTATAAATATAATAACATAAATATTTATTATTGTTAATTTTTTATTATATTTGAAAGTAAGTATTTGAACAACCAGGACTAATATAAAATATCTAAAAGATATAAGTATATATGTAACAAAATCACAAATTGATAAATAAATGAATTGTTATATTTGTGAGAATTTAGTAACTCATATTTATTTCATCTATCAGTGATTGTAATTAGAAAAGTTTATGAATCGGAAATTTAAATTTTCCACAATTTTTTTCTTTAATTTGTGAATTCGTTATTTATTTTCTATAATTGCTATGTGTAATATGTATAAAAATCCCAAATATCCATACAAATTTGATTTTTTAAATAACGTGAATTTACCTCCTTTTCCATATATTATTCAAAATAATAAGTAAGCACATAATTCTTATTTATTAAATAACTCTATACTATGTATGAAAAATGAATTTAAACGGTTTATCATATTTTTATTTTGTCTTTTTCAAATATTTTTCCTATAGCATTGAATATTTGTAGAGCGAAGGTACTACTAGCGCCGCCACACGGGCGTTTTCAATTCTCATGACACTTTCTTCACATTGAAAGGCCTCTGGTGTCATCCACCTGATGGCGAACCACGCCAACCTTCCCTAACAATGACGGTTTCCAACTCGGTTGCCACCATGGATGTACCTAGGTCAGACCTAGGTACCTAAGAACCTAAGAATCTGCTAAGAATATATGGACTGATATGGACCTTAAACTGTGCGACAATAGCAACCAATTAGATGCCGAGAGCGCAACGCATGCGCAGTTACGTATGTTGCCACAATAGAAATAATTTGTTGCTAAATAGAGTTGAGATTTTCCGGTTGCCGTAATGAAGAACGAAGATGTTGTCATTTAGAAGTTGCCGGAAGCAGCCAGAAGAGAAATTTGAGTGTTTCGTTATGCGTAATGTACGCGTAACTGAGCGTAATCATAAAAGTAACGAAAGGTGAAAGCTAATTAAAGTTTTATTACTTTTTGTTGGATTGAAGCTGAAAATAATAAGTCCTGATTAAATGAAAAATAAATATTTGTATTTTATCTGTTCAATAATATTGTATGCTTATAATAGTTACAGACAAACATCGAACTGGAATCTGATATTCGTCAGTTCAAAGTTATTTACATTTCTCGACTATATTGAACACTCTTCACATATTTTGTTATGTTGTCTTTTCTATTTTTTTTTTGATTCCAACTTGTCACCATCCGTCTATAGAAATAAATTGTTCACTAAGTACTTTTCAACATAGAGGCAAAAAAATATGCTAAACTTTCTTCTGTTACAGAACACTTGAAATTTCCCAAAATAAGTGTTGAAATTGTTTAAAAATATTAATAAACGTAGTACAGAATAAGTTTCCTCTCTTTTAAGGGCATCTGGTACTTACCATACGAGAAAATTTAAATAACCCCTTTTTTTCTCACAATTTTTACTTTTTCAAAAAAAAACAAATAGTGCACAAGCGTCCGTGTTCGCGTTCTTTACGTCTTTGCGCTATTATTTTTTTCAAAAAGCAAAAATTGTGCGAAAGAAAAGGGGTTATCTAAATTTGCTCATATGATAAGTAACACATGTCCTTAAGAAGAGTTGAACTCAAAGAAAATACTGTATATTTATTTGCTAAATGAAATTCAGTTGCTTATGTAAGTTTGTATTTCTCTAAAAGCTTGAAGCCCACTTTGGTGTTAAAAAATCAGGATGCAAAATTACTAAATTATTTTGTAAATCGTTAAATATCATTGTTATTTATCAATAATTATTGTTATTCACTGTAATTGTAGCTGATGCAATGCACTATTGTGAGCCATTTAAAAGTGGAGTAGCCTGCAGGTGTAGCTAGTGCGATGTGCTTATTTCTGTTCGACAGAATCAAACTAGTGATTCAAAATAATGCCCCCCATGTTTGACGCACTCAATATTTCGATATAGTAGCCGTCGGGATCTTTAATAAAGGCGATTCCTCTCAATTTTCCGTCGTTGGGTTTCTTTACGAATTTTACCTCCATCTTCTCAAATCTCTCACAAGCTTTATCTACGTCAGGTACTGTTATTCCAATGTGCCCTGAACAAGAAAAAATAAATTAGAAGGTTAAATTAAAATTTTAAACATCAATAATTTAAATAAAATCAATCATTTAAAGTTACCCACCAAAACCTCTTGGATCTGAGTTTCCATTATGGTAATTCATATCAGGATCTGTTTCAGTTCCCCAGTTGCTGAAAGATAATATAAAGATAATATCTAAAAAATCTAGCCACGGCCTCAGAATAAATTTGTGGTATAATTAATTACACTCAACTCTCACCTAGGGCAACTAGTTTTGGCCGAACAATTTCAATAGCGGCAACAAAATTCATTTCTACTACGGCAACAAATTCCTAACCTACACTGCGTCACTTTAGAATTTTAAACTGCGCGCCAATAGCAACCAATCAGATGCCATAAGTAAATTGCCACAATTGAAATAATTTGTTGCCGTACCTACTTTGAGATTTTCCGGTTGCCGTAGGGGAGATGTTGCCATAAGAGAAGTTGCCGTAGGAGAAATATGAGTGTACTACTTACCAGCCCTGTGCATCTCTCCATATTTGAGAGATAAAACTTGCCCCCGTTAGTGGTTAGTGTAACGAGTTGGTTAGTTCTAATTCTCTCCACCGTAGAGCCAATTGACATATCACTCCCGGTTTTTCCATTGCAAGCAATGGGACTTGATTAGTTTTTTTGATTTTTTTCAAGTATTCTTTACATTTTTTTGGATAAAAAATAAAAGTGAGTTATTCTGTTTTGTGGTGTTTTTTAAACTTACTGTGTTAAGTCGGATACTAATCTTTTCATGCGTTATGGGTGGATCGAAATGTGTTGCTCCAAGTAGAGAAATTATTCTCTACTCACTGCCGGTCCTCTAATGTTTTTGACTTAATTTTAAATGAATTAAACAAAGAAAGGGTATTTAAATTTCCTTGTATTATACATAGTAAAGAAGTATTAGTGAATATGATACAACAGTATTTACAAATTCGAATGCGACAGTTTGCCAAACAGACTATGGCTGACTAAAAAAGTGAAAATAAAAGTAAGAAGAAATTAGGAAAGCTCACTAAAACTTAATTTATATAATTAAATAAATAAAGTATTTATTTCTCTTTTAATAGATATCTTATTTGTTGCTTATTTAACTTTTTATTTAAACTTAAAACTGAGATTAATTTAATCTGCTAGGATTATCACAATATCTTTTAATTTACATTTTCCCTTTATAATGTATATAAATTTTTAGCAAAATTGTTTTGAAATATTATATTATTAATATTGTTTTGATATCAATAAGTTTGCACGCGGAAAAATCCTATTTTACCTAAAAATATTAAAAGACTAATAGAGTTCCATTGCTTCCAATGGAAAAACCGAGTGATGTCAAATGGCGCCACGCTGGAGAAAGTAGGAACTAACCAACTCGGATCATTTAAGATGCACAGGGCCACAGGGCAGTAGGGTAGGGCACAGGCACAGGGCTGCTAAGTGCTAAGTGCTACTTACTGAGTAAGTTCAATGGTAGCTCTCCTACTAAAGGTCCATTCAATAGATTCTCTTCTATCGCTTGGTATATCCGAGGCGTTCTCGTATCCCAGAAAATAGAGAGAAAACTTTAGCTCCGGAAAATCAAGTTTTTGCAATAGTCTCATTCCTAGGACTTCAGTATAAAATGGTAAAGACTTCCGAGGATCTTTTATTCGATACATAGTTTGCTGCATTATGTAATCCTTAGTTACAGGATCTGGTTCTTTACAAAGCTCTCGAGCTTCGCTGTTCGTTAAACCCGAAGGCTCTCCCATCTAAAAAGAGTAAATGTAACTCGAATATTTTTCAAAACAAAAACTACATAATAATTTAGGATACAAGATTCAGTCTTATTTCATAATTTCAAAATTTCAATTTTCATTTTCTCTGACAACTATTCGCATTTCCCTGACATATCTTTAATGTTACAAGATTGGTTACGCCCATAATAGAAAACTTAATTATAATAACTATTTGATGTCAATGATGGTAGTACAAATAATGATAGCGATCTGCAAGGACGTTTAGCATAGTAAAAAAATCTGCAAAAATGTTATAGAAAGCTAAAATTTGAAAATTCAATTTGAAAATTACTAAGCAGACAAATATTAAGGGCGTTCGAAAAAGCTGACTTAGAAAACCGTGGCCCTGTATTTTAGAAAAAGGTTTTATGGCACAACACTGACACTAAAAGAAAAACCCGTCAAATACAGACAGTTTGATCTTCATATTCGTTCAAATTCCAACACGAAATTCACGATTCATTATGACACAAAATTGTAATTCACGCTAAAAATTGAAAAACATGAGGTATAGGTTAGTTTCAAGCATTTGGGTTAATAACGAAAAGTAATTATTTTTTGTAAAAAGTAAATTGATGAGAAGATTAAATGGAAAATGATAAACGTTTATAAAAATACAAATTCTTACCTTGTAATGAAAATATTGAGCGAAAATTGATTGGGTTAAGTTGCGCGGCGTGAGATAAGCTTCACGATAAACATTGAAGTGGAATATCTTCATTTTTCCAGTCTTCGTAAGGTGCTTTAATGGTGCAGCCCCATGTCGACAGAAAACGTCGGCATACTGTTTATCTCTGACTCTGTCACGCTCATGAGTTTCTGCTTACGCCGACGTTTTCTGCCGACATGGGATGGGAATGATGGGATTGCAGTGATTGCACGGATTGCACCTAAAAGGACAGATCTTTTTGTAATTCGTCTGTTTCACCCATGGATGTATGAATTAAACGGGATGGAGCAGAAAGTCCCACTTTTGTCGTGTGGTTAATCTTGGTACATCGGTTTGGGTAGAGACAGGTAAAGACGAAGTAACGGAGAATAACTCGGAATTGGCTAGTGGAACGCGCATGAGCATGAAAGGGAATGCTGCATATTATTTCCATGAAAGAAAAGTAGAATCTTTACAAATGATAGAATAGACAATTATTATTTCACGTAAAAAATAACGAACCTCATTTTCAAAGCATAATGTTTATATTTGTTACTACCATTTTCAAACACCCCTGCACTTTAACCAACGCAAACTAACAGGCCAATCCCTGAATATCCTCCCTGCTAGAGTGGGCGTGTCTACTTCATGTTCCTTACTTACGTCGAGCCAGATCCCACAGCCCACAGGACCACAGGTTAGCTTTGTGCTCCATTCCTATATTTCATACATCCATGAAGGCATGAACTTGCTGTGTCCGCCATCTTTACTCTGACAATCTTCTTGTCAGTCCTCGACATCTGATTTGTGCTTTTCGGGCTGACCGGAAATAAAGGCACAGTAAAGATGGGGGCCCCTACTCGTCTCATTTCTTCAACACCCCTCGTCATTCTGCTATTCCTATGACCATGATATTTTGTAAGCATATTGAATCTAATCTGCACCCACCACCACCCGTTTAATAAGTCAGCGTCCTGTTTTTAAGCATTTGAAATATGGTCACTTTAGGGTGGCGGAAGGGCCCTAACTATGGCGGAGCCAATCAGCACGAGGTACCTGTTTTCGAGCAAGGTTAAACCAGGTCAAACCAAAGTCAAGCTCGGTTGCCACACCTTCTCTAGATCTGCTCTAGACCCTTTGTATCTGCTGGTATCGTGAACATCGTGAACCAATGAACTAACCGTTATCTTAACCCAAAGACTGTTCTGTCCTTTTCTATAATATTGTTCCATCTCTCTTGTCACGTGCTCTAGCCGTAACTCTCACCTTCGGCAACAAGTTAAGTGGAGAGAATATATCATTAACGGCAGTTAACGGCAACAAAATTAATTTCTCTTACCGCTCTTACCTATGGTAGTATGGTGCCTGTCAACAAATTCCTAACCTATACTGACGTATGTACATGCGCATTGCGTATTGCATTTTAGAATTTTAAACTGCGCGCCAATAGCAACCAAACAGATTGCAAGGATTTTAGTGTATGTACTGTAGTCTGTATCATGGTCTGTATACTGTATGTCCATTCACCATTGTCCAATGTCCATCAGATGATCAGACCCAATCAGACCCAATCAGACCATCAGTGAATCAGTCGATGACAGCTATACGCATTTCAGTACATACAGGTACATACTTGTCAAAAACGAAGAGAATCTAGGTTTTTTGAATCGAAAATTTAATTAGAGAAAAAATGGCTCACTGGTTTCACCGTAACACTCTTAAAGCTACTACAAATCATAAATTCGAATTAAAAGTACCGAATCCAACAGATGCATCGAGGAAACTTCTGTGGTTAGTTTTTTTTACCCATTTTTGGTCATTCATGTTTTGCATCAACCGTTTTGCGTTGTTAAGGTATTTTAAAGTGTAAATTTCATATATACAATACTTAAAAATAGATTTTATAAAATACAGCTTAAAATTCTAGAGAGAGCATAAAATTCATGTATATTAAAATATAACCTCTGCCGCACTAAGAAGTATTTTGCAAAAAGCGGTAGAGAAATATCTGAAATATAATGTTATATGTTATATTCTGTGGTGTTTCGAATTAATTTATGTTCTATATATTTTTAACTGTTATAAAATGGTGTAGTTTTTAAAGCATTTTAGTATTGCAAATTTTATGCTATCTAAATTCTTTAATTTTTCTCAAAATTTGCAGTGACTTGAAGATATCACGAGGTCGTCTTTTAGACCTGATTCGAAATGCGAACAATACAAGTGACACAATTGAACCAGCCTTTCTATCCTATTTGTCATTACTATATGGCTTTATGTGGGAAGTAGAAAAACCTGATAGTGGTCACCAGCTTGGAATGCCAAATCCCAGCAAATTACGAAATGTATTTGGATTTAAGTGGACTCATACTTTACTGGGATCAACGACACGGTATTAATAAATTTCTATTCATATATATAAAATTTAGTTAATAATGTCTGGTTTCCATTCCTATTATCAGTTCGAGTGCAGATTCAATTTATGAAGCTGCCAACATGAGTATGAATATTGGCCTCTGGTTCATGAAACACGCTTCGATGATAGCCGCAAAAGACGAGTGAGTAATAATAATTTTATTAATTATCGTGTCATCGAGAAAAAAAAGTTTTTAAATCATTCGCCTAAAACTTTAGTATTTCAATGGATGAAGCAAAAGAAGTGCACACGATGCTGAGACGTGCTGCTGGAATATTTACTTTTGTACAAACAGAATTTTTGCCGCAATTGGATAATCCACCGATACTAGGTAGCGATTTAGATCCACGGGTCATAAATGCTTACATTAATCAATGCACTGCAGAAGCACAAGAAGGTAAACTTTGTTCCTCCAAATTAAACTTTGCCTGTTTCAACAAACCGTAAATATATTTTTTCTTTTCTAGTTACGGTTGCCAGAGCAATTGAATTAAAACATAACCCGAGTTTAATATCTGCTTTGGCTAACGAGACGAGTAAATTATTCCTCGACGCTGCTAATACTTTGCGACCTTTTAAACCTGAGATCTCGATGCAGTGGATCAAGTATTTGGAGTTGAAAGCATCCTTTTATCAATCTTATGTAAGAAGATATTTAAAAGTATGATTGTAAGTAGAGAATCGAAGACCAAACATTTAAACTAAATGTGTGTTTTAGGCTTATAACTACTGTGGAATAAACCTACTAAATATGGATAAATGTGGTGAGGCGATAAAAGCGCTACAAGAGAGTGAAAGTTGCTTGAATAAAGCAAAAGAACTTTGTCAAGTTTATGCAAAGACAAATGGACCTGCACCTCGTGTTAAAGTAGATCAACATTCTGTTTTCAAAAGATTGGCACCATCTGTTAAACTTGCTCTGGACAAGGGACATCGCGAAAATGGTTTAATGTAATTCAATTTCAGAATTAAATGCTTTTAAGTGTATTTAGAAAATTAATTTCTAAAATTCCTCTCTTTATGCTTCAGATATCATCACACAATTCCTGGAGAAGTACCTACATTGGACACAAAAGCGACATTCGGTTTAGTAAGTCCTATTGACTTCCAAATGCCGACGCCAAATTCTCTCTGGAATTTAGGCACGTATTCATCTTTAGTAGGAGTATCGCCTGCAAAAGCTGGTAACGAGCAGGATTTGCCTCCAGTAAAAGAAGAGGCAGTACACCAATCGAGTAAGGAACCAAGAAATGAAAGTGGTTGCATTTTACAGTAAATACGTTATTCTAAAAAAGCTACTTGCGCACTGCTTTATATTTATTTAAATTTAGGTTAAATAGTCGACAATATCTTTTTATATTTTAACTGCATTAGTTTTGAAAATTTGCAGTATTACTTGACCTAGTCAATATTTCTGCGACGATCTAAAATCAAAATTCTGTTCATATAGATTATGAAAGAGAAAATGAATTGTTGCAAAAAAATATTTACATCTATTTATGAAACGTTAAAAACGTTATACCAGTGGAAAATAGTTCGTGATACCTTTGTAACTTGAAACACTCTATACTTTAAAAATTTTAATGAACATCCTTTAAAATGGATGCGAAAGGTAATAATTCTATCCACATTTCGATTTAAGAGACAAGAATTCAAATCTCCGTGTTCATGCAAAGAATTTTAATGGCTTTCGATGCATTTTATATTACATATTATTTGTATGAAATTTTCTTATAAATAATTAATAATATCCTCTAAATCTAGAGTTCTTGTTGAATTGGATATTATGAGAGATGTTATGTATTTTTGATGACATATAAAAGGACTATAAGACCAACTGCAATATTAATATTTTTACGACTATGTATTTATGCTTTTCAGTTCAGTCATTTTGAGATTAATATATTAATTAATTGTATTAATTTATTTTTGAAAGGCTTGTCTGCGAAACATTACATGCATTTGTATGATACAAAATATACATATAGGACACTCACAAAATTTGTGTAATATTATCAAATAGTTTTTAAATAATGAATGACATCAAGCAATATTTGTAATATAAAATTATCCGTAAATTATTCTTTAAGATTTGTGATAAGTATGTACCAGAGAACTGCTTGTATATTATTTTTGTGCTTTATTTTATGTTACTGTATAAGAATTTATATTTAATTTATGTTATTATTATATATTTTTGAAATATATATGTATATGTAAGTAATTGTAAATGTGGACTGATTTATCGAAGCCCATAACAGTGCAAAAAAAAATTTCTTTGAATCATGCATGCGTAGGTATAGGTACATATGTAGCCATATGTAGCCTATATGTGACGGAAGGGCCCTAACCATGGCGGAACCAATCAGTACGAACTACGAGGTACCTCTTTTTAAGCAAGGTCAAATCAAACCAATCAAACCAAAGTCAAGCTCGGTTTCCACACTGTCTCTAGACCCTCTGACAGCTCTGACATCAAAGATATTATGTAGTCTTACAGGTCTTACATCCATAAAATGGACCGCTTCGCTATGGAAAAAAGTAAAATAATGCGTCAGAGAGTAAAGTTGCTGATTGGCTCCGCCATAGTTAGGAGCTCAACCAATCAGCTTCGCTAGAAAGAGACAAAATGTCCCACACTGCAGAGGATCTAGAGAATACCTATCTTGAATATCTTTGTCTATATCCCCATCCGACAACTTTTCTCTGACGTACATATTAGGCATTTCACTTTTTTCGGTGCGCGCGCTGCGCAAATTGACTACCCGCTGGAGAAATGTTACCATTGGTCAAAATTTGGCGCGTGATTCAAAATCGAATTAATTTTTTTAAATTGTGCGCTAGATTCCTAGCAAAAATATCTTTGATTATAGCCAGTAGCAGAATTTCTCCAGCGGGAAGACAATATGCGCTGCGCACGCAGGGAGCCAACTTTGGGAGCACTCTGCATGTTTGTTTTAACGTGGTTTTAACGAATAAAGGAAACATCAAAATCACAAAGTAAAATCCTACATCATTTACATACAAAATTAATTGAGGCTGAATAGTACAATTTATTTCAATTGAAAGTGTAGTTGCAGAATTAAGTTTATATGATAATTTCTGTATCTGCGAGGAACAAAAAGTTCTTTTTATAATATCTGATGTTTTAATTAATAATTTAATTTATCTTACAGTTGTTGTTTCTACGACAATTCTAAGACATTTAAAAAGTATCACTATGGAGTGTAATAATTTTGAGTTTATTGATGTTAAAAAACGCAAAAGTGATGACAGTTTTTTATCCCAAGATTGGGATATAATTGATGAAGTAGATGCGAATGAAACAATTGATGATAAATGTTATCAAACATACGATGATAACGATAGTGATGAAAATCACGTGAAAAATAAAGTGCAAAATATATCTCAGGTACTTATACATATAATTCGATTTCTTCATTTTACTTCATTATAATTAGAATGTCATGCGCGACCTTTAACAATACCTTAATTTTATTGTATTTTGAGGATAGAACTTGGTTTCATCACCCTTAACGAAATATATATTAAACTCGATAGACATTTCTTTAGGTACTCAAATCATATCTTTCAGAATGTAAATATTCGCAGAAGGCATGTGATTTCAAAGGGACAAAGAGTTGAAGAGATTGACAGTAAACAATTGGAAGACTCAGATGGTATATCAGTTATAACAGATTCTGAAACAGATTTAATAAGTGTTAAAAATGACAGAAATCAAATTACTAAGTTGTGGCTGAAAGATCAAAGTTTCGATAAGGAAACGTTACAGGTATACTTCTTTAAAATATAGTTGATATGCGAGACTTTTATTTTCTTTATAAAAAATAATATTTTTGTGTTGAAAAGATATAATCACTATTACACTTCTTGCATAGGTTGGAGTTATCATAGTCATAGCGATTGCATGTTTGCTGGTGACCACAATTATATTCCGTACAGTTTGCATTTTAAACTTGTATGATGGACACATTTTAAAAGGAAATGAACTTGAAAATATTGATAAAGGTATATATATATATATATATGTGTGTGTGTGTGTGTCAGGTAGTAATACTCGGAAAAAAATCGTATAGATCCCCTTAATTAAAGTCCTATATTCTACTGATTATGATTATTTTCGATTTTCCTAACTGCTTTAAACACCTATTCACTAAAAATTATTGTATTGTGTATTAAAAAAAAATTTTTATTTAGTGAACAACGCTTTACTTCAATTGAAAGAAAATATTCTTGCAACGACAAAATTGTATAAAAATGTCATACAAGAACGAACTAAGGATGTATTTCATGTGTTTAACGATGATCAAACACCTAATCAAATATTTGGCACCTCTTCAACTGATCCTAAAATGATAAGCTTGGAACAAGTGCACACTTTCTATCATACGTTATGCTCAATAATTAATAAAGTTCACCAAAGAAATCACACTATAAAAGAAGAAGTTTGCATATTTTCTAATACTATCTTAGGTTTCATACATTTTAAAAAGAGGGTAAAGACGATGCGCACAGAATTAAAGGATACAAATAAATCTTCAGAAAAAAGGTTTGTAACCAAATGAACTTGATAATTTAAAGAGATATTTCTGAGGTTATTTTTTAAATTGTAATTTATATTAAAATATTTTTTTTCAGTTTTTTATACAAAACAGAAGACAAAATAAACACTGTAAAACAATCATTGATATTTGATTTATCAAACATAATACCAACTTTGATGACAAAAATTTCTGTCAAATTGTATGACGAAAATAATAATTTGAATAAGAAACTTTGTGATCTAAAAAGTGAAATAATTGCTAAATCTGAATTTTCAAACACTTTTGGTGAAGTTACTACTTTTTTAAACAGTTGTAATTCATCGCATATTAGTGATGATGATTTTAAACAGGCAGATTCAGACAAAATCGACGAAGAGATTATTAATAGTAACAAATCACAAATAAAACCGAATAAAAGTAGTCTGAAAAAGGTGGCAAAAGTTAAAAATTCGAAGAATCTAAACAATGGAAATTCTAAAAAGAGCATTAAATATACAGATAAAACGTTTAAAAAAAAGATGAAAAATGGATTTAATGGATCGTGGCAATTTCAAAGGTTCATAATTTAAATTAAAATTTTCATCAGTTCGAGTGTTTCGAAATACGTAAATTAGGAATAATATTTTTAACTTTGCAGATCACGTGAACGTGACAAATTTCGAAATTTTGGACCTGAATTATCCTACTCGAATAAAAACTGGTTCTTGCAACGTGCGAATTCACGTTTTTATGCTCGGAGGAAATTGGATTACGGCAAGGTAAGAAATTATTTTTGAATTGGTTCAACCCAAAGAAGGTTGACTGTGCAGGGACATATGATGGCAACTGCACTGCAGTCACATGTCAGTGATATTGTCATATTGTAATCGCACTAAATATATCTTGTTTTTTGCTTCAGAAATACGAACCTAATGAGAAGTAAAATTTGGAAACGTGACCTTTTATAAACAATATTGGATGTTCATAGCAAGTGGTGACAACAGAATGACTTAAAAAGGCCTCAAATTGTACATTGTAACGATGTATGTTTTTTTTATTTAATTTCAACTCCTTGATACAAAAAATATAATAAAAATAATCTTCTTGTTTTCTTTAAAATTAAAATTTTTTCTAAAGACTATTATCATTTGCACGTATAATTGATAAACAATTTCAGAGTTTTTCAAAGAAGTAATATGTATAAAATAGAAATAAAAATGTATATTTTGTATAAAAATTATGATATGATACAAGTTATTAATATTTTTTGTCCTAGGTAATGTTCGACAGTTATGAAATTAAGGAAATTGTGAATATTACATTAAAACTTATAATATTCTACTTTGCTTTCTTAGATTTTTGTAATTGCTAATTAGGGAAGCAGCCACTCTTCTGGAGTGTGAAGATTCGTGACCATGCACTTTTTATGAGATTTAGCGAGTAAACTATCACGATCACTATTAATAACACTTGGGATTCGGTACTGAAAAGTTCACTCGGTTCGCATTAATCATTCGCAAACATGCATTTAGTATTACCAAACAGACCCTGAAAGCAGGAATCGAAAACATCAGTGAGTTAGCTTTTATCATCGTCCCATCACTGTAAATGTGAAAAGTTTTGAAAATTAAGGGTGTGGAATCAAGTTTTAACTTAAAAATTTTATTTCCTCATTTTAATCATAAAATATTATAATAAAACATTTTTTCGCTCTGTGTACGTACTTCTCTTAGAAATAAAAGTGTGTCTATAGAGCAAAAAATGTTTTTGTTTGAATGCTTTTATCTTAAAACGAGGAATTCGAAGTCTAACTTCAAAATTCAATCTCTTCATTGTATAAAAAAAGTATTAAAATTCTACATTTTTTCGCTCTGTATGCATATTTCTATTTAAAAAGCGAATCGCGCTACAGAGCGAAGAAATATCTAATTATAATATTTGTTGACTAAAATGAAGAATTCGAATTTTGAAGTTAGAACTTGACTCAACACTCTTAATTGAGAATTTTTAAGGAGCCATATACCAGTGTGATTATATTAAATTGTATAATGATATATTGAAAATATATTATCATTATAACTATAATTATAACCTGGGAATATTTTTCTTAGATTTAAGTGATAATCATAGGAGTCTTTCCCGTCTACGGTGAGTAGGTGTTTTTGGTAATTTAAAAATACTGCAGAAAAAACATATAAGTAGTACCCACGAGGACTTTAAAAGTTATTTAGGACGTGATATTAAATATCAGATGAGAATAACGATGGGGTTCATCTTACGTGTCCTCTTGGCGAATGCTATATATATATAATATAAATAAGTTAAACACTTGAAACTACGTATGTACTTTGAAACCAGAATAGCACCTACGCAAATGTTCTCATATTTAATTAATCATATCTGCTTCGAAATTGTGATAATAATTTATAAGTATACAATAATATGGTTTGATATTCAAATAACAGTTTTCCTGTTTTAAAACATTTCTGGATAAATCAGAATATTTGGTATTAAAAAGTACACTGAAAAAAATTTCTTTCGAATTTTGCATGGATCTATACTTTACAAATCAAGCACCCTACTTCACATCACAAAAGCACACAAAATCCGTACTCTCTCGGTATGAATACGTTGTTTTGGCATGCCAAACCTCCTTCACTTAGTATTCCAAAGCAACGTACTCATGCCGAGAGAGAACGGGTTTGGTGCGATTTTATGCTGTGAATTATAGGGTGCTTTATTAGCAAGTTTAGATCATACAAAAATCGAAAAATTTTTTCAGTTTACTCTTTCATGTTGTATTTATTTTGCGTTATACCAATTTTGGACATTATTCGAGCGGAGACAGACCACTCATTTTTCGAAAAAATAGTGTAAAGAAATACAATATCAATGGTAATTTTCAAATTATTCCAATTCACTGAAGAAAATCTTTCATTTTTCACATCTTTGCTGTTCATACTCAAAGATTTATTTTAGGCTTGAATAGACGTAAACAAGTCTTAAGTAAAATTACCCTGTTTTTCGCGAATTGCAGCAATCAGTCCGAGCCCCAAGCACTTGAGAGGCAAACCATGTTTTTGTCAAGAGCGTATCAATCACCTTCTCCATAAGAGTCTTATTGACCACTTGAGCCAGAATTTGTTCTACTCTCGTATGTTTCATCCCTCACTTTGCTCGCATACCACCTACAGAGTGGAAAGAACTTCTACATTTAGACAAGGCTAGCCCTCGCTCACAATTTTCTCATAATAAGTCAGTACAGATTAATTGTATGCTCTTTTCTTCTTTGAGTTCATCGCGAAGTAATGTTCATCTGCTCACTCTTCCAATTAAATTACTTCATTATTGATTATTATTATTATTATTATTATTATTATTATTATTATTATCTAGATATCCTCGTTGTAACTTGTTATCTCTATAAAGAAAAATCACCCTCAGTATGACGTCAAGGCAACTTGTTGCTCAATCTTCTTCGCACTAGGAGGGTGATGATCAGATATATCTGTAGTTCGAATGAAGTCGCATAAGTTGTGGAGTTGACCTCAAAGAATAAGTTTCTATAGAATTTTTTTGTGAAGCTCTTTTCACTTGAATGAAATATGATCCTCATTGTAGAAAATATATTCTGTATTAAAAAATTAGTCCTCGCACTTCGCTGTTGCGTCGTACGATCGCGGCGCTTACTCTACTATTTTCGTGGCGTGCAACATGCGATGAGAATTAATGTACCTGCGAAGCGGGCAGTGTTTTTTTTACATTTTTTAAATGCTACAATTCTGATAATTTTCTTTCTTTCAGTAACCAGCGAATGTCTAACTTTTAATTTCTTTAGTAGGCATTTACTATTTCCTTTTGTAGTAGTCTTACTATTTCATATAGTTTGTTCTTGTTACACACTCAAAAAAAATGTCATCAAAATTCTGTTTTTTTGGTTAATGTAACCAGAATTTTACTTTTTTAATAAGAATCTCTATAGTTGAAACAACTAGAATGCTGGTTAAGTCAATCAGAAGACGTCCATATATATCATAACATACTACACTTTTTAAAAGGAAGCGAAAGACGTATCTCGTTATATAGAACGTGACTTAAGTGTATAAATACATATTATAGGATTGAGGAAGGGGAGTAAAATAATCTGAAAAGGAACCGTGACAAAATACGTGAATAACTTTCTTTATCCTTTATTCGTTATATACCAATAAGAAAATATAATGTTATATATATATATATAATTATATATATATATAATTATATATATATATATAAAATTATATCATCCCATTAAAAAAAAAGGAATACTAAAATATGATTCTGTTATAAATGCGGATAAATAAGTAATATTTATTTCTGCAGTTTTATGGAACTACACGCAATAGATACGTTAAGAATATTAATTTATGAGCTGTTATGAGATACACGGAAAATAGAAAATACTGTGAAAAAGGGATGATGATTCGATGATTTGTTAGATAGCTATCTAACTATCCTGTATAAAAAATTTATGTGATAATTTCAAAAAGAAGACTTAATACATAAGTGCCAAAAGAGATGTGAAAGTTTGAAAAATTCGGCTGGACTCTTTGAGCTTTGTTTTATTATTCACCCTCTGCTCAACTTTCCTTCTTTTGAAATATTGAAGCTTTTAACATTGCAGTTGGAAAAATCCACTGTCATAATATTTTCAAGGGAAATATTTTGGTCCTCTCACCTAAATGTCATCACCGAAATGAGTAACAATTATATTAGGATTGTCGCACCTTTTCTTAAAGAATAAATATTTTAAAGAAAAATTATCGGAAAAGACAATTTTTCACTGCATAATTTTAATTACATCATGCAAATTTCAAGTGATCCCCCTATACTATGTTCAGACTATGTTATTATATCGATATAATTGTTCAGTGTTTGATAGTTACGTTAATTTATCAACATTTTTAATACGTTCAGCATTGCATTCAATATTTAAATATCAAACAGGATTAATTTTTTTGCACAAAGGATATCGCTTTCGAAGTCTAATAGAGATTTTTTTACATAGGAATCATAGAAATCAATCATAATAACTCGTAACAACCATCGTAAGTCGTTTTCAATATAATAGAAGCAGCCAGGCGACAGAGGCAAGAAGGGGTGAGTGGCCAAGTGAAAAGCTGTGGTACCAGTTGCTCTGCGTGTATATAGTTTTGGCGGCTTTTGCGGCTTGTAAGCGGGGGTGGAACATCTCGGAAATCTGCATCCACCCCCATCTACTTGTGACGAGATGAAAGGGGCACCCCTTACCACACTTTCCGGTTTTCTCGCGGGCGTTTAGCCACGCCTCCCACATCTATATAAGGGGCGTAAGCCGGCCACCACGTCACTCGCATCCTGACCACCTTCACGAGAGTTACTTTCGTGAAACATCCGGAAGGGTTAAAACGGGTGAATCCTTCACAAATTGTCCAAGTTGCGTTTAAAAAATTGCGTTGATAGAAAGTTTCACTAAGAAACCGAAAATGAAGCTCGGTGTAGTAGGAATAGCATACCTTCTGTTCGTCCTGGCCGAAAAAACCGTCGCCAGTCCTTATTTTGATGATGGTAAGTAAGTGCCTGAGAATAAGAAATCTTTCATTTAAAAAATTTATATAATAACAATTATTAATTTAAAAATTTTATAAAATTAAATTTATATATATATATATATATATATAAGATCGATATAAAATATAAGAAACTTTGAACACATTGAAAAGATTTAAAAATACATTTTAAGTGATCCTTTAAATCCCTTGTGATTCATTAAAATCACTTAAAATGCATTTAAATCTTTTGAGCATTTCAAGTCATATCTTTTGAAATTAACATCACATAAAATTCCTAAAATCACTTATAATTTTCTAAAGTCCTTAAAATGTTTTTGAAATTCTTAAAATTCCTGAAAATAACTTGAAATCTGTTATGTAAAATCCGAGGCAACACCGGGTAAGTTTATGCTAGTGTAATTAGTTCTTAAAAAATTAATTCCTTTTTAAAAATATACCCCGAAGACTGATAAATTCAATAAATTTTCAAAAAAATGGTAAAATCTTCACAAACAACATAAAGAGCAAATGATAGGTACATTTTTTAACTAAATGCAGGCCCAATTTATTCAAAGTTATCCTTGAAGACACTATAGTGTCATTTTTTAAAATCTTTATCTAATGGGCAGAGTCTAAAATTTAGCTAATTGTACCAAAAATATCGTGAATTTAAAATAGCTTAATTTTAAAGCGCGCGCAAAAAATTTTTAAGTAAAAATGTTGGAAAGTAATCAATTGTGAGTAAAAAAATTTCCAAAAGTAAATAATTTATAATCAACACCTTGAAAATTTTTAAGTTTTGAATCGAAATATTTAATTTTGACAAATTTTGTAATATCCCAATATTTTAATTAATTTCATTGTAATGCCTAAACATAGGCAACTTTTTAAATTTGATATGCACATAAGTAATGATTAAATATAATATCAGGCGCGATCATAATAGTTCTTGATTTTTTTCAATTTTTAATTTACTATTTTCAGTTTATTGTCAATATAAAATTCTTCAAATTTTAAGAATTTTTTAATGTTTTACAAATTTTAAATATATACATATGTTTAAATAATATTCATATCTGTTTGGAAATCTTCAAAAGAATGACAAATTCTAAACTTCACAATGAAAATAATTATTTTAAATTGAAGCACTAAGTTAAATAGGGACAACCTATTTCTGCCGAAACACCAAAATCCCGATGTGATTAAATAACGAAAAAATAATTGCCAAAAATTCAAATTTCCGAATAAAAATAATATTATCGAAAATTTGTATAAACGAAATTTAAATATACCAAAAATATTTATTAACGAAAGTAGAAAATTTGTGTTTATTTTTGGGAATTTGAATTTTCGGGAATAAATAACTTTGAGAAACAAAATTTTTGTTTTGATCTTTCTTTATACTAATCCACCATAAACACGTATACACCATAAACACGTCTGTGTGCAAGATTTAGTAATGGGCGTATCTGCCAGGTGCAAGGTGCAATTTCCATGCATGAACGCAGAATGATGCTTAATCAATAGCTTATCTCGCTTTTGTTTGTAATAGTCATGCGTCATTGTTCAAACTAAAGCTATCCCGTATCATGATATAATAGCACGTTTTTTCGTCTGTATGGTCGTCCATCATTCCTGAAAATAAGTAAGATGAGCTTTCTATATATACATCACTAGACCGTCAGGATCTTGGATCAAATCACTCCTTCATCATTCGTTTTTACTATTTACGTCACATGCTTCATACTCTTTGCCAATCACGTTATTTTAATTTATTTCAAGGGATTCACTCAAGATCTCTAAATGTATCTTGTGAGCTATTCAATTTTGGGTTGGTCATTTATCAAAAACAAGGGACAAGATTTTCATTATGTCTGACCAATTTGTACAAATTCCATTATTTACTTCAATTTCTATAGTTGTTATAGAAAAGTAACAAATAACTAGAGCTAGAAAAATGGAACATTTGGAGATTTTTTTCTCAATCAAATAGTTTTGGAGAAAAATTAACAAGTTATATTTTTAACTATATATTTACGTAAAAAAGTAAAAAACTCAGTGAAATATATATCAGCCATTTACCTATTTAATTCTGTGATTTATTTTATTTATTACTAGCAGACATTTTTACTGGGGGTTTACTTACTATTTCGTTTATTTCTAAAGGATTTCAATAAAAGGATTTTTTCAACTAAAATTGATTGGTTATTTATAAATAGATGGAGATGAAGTCGGAGAAGATCCAGATTATTCGGATAACGCATTAGAAAACTTGATGCGGGCAGCGCAACAAAAGTGAGTACTTTTTCCTAAATGTACCTACTTGATTCGACATTGTAATGTTGATATCCAAAAGTTGAAGGGTAGGACGGCAAAAGGGTATATGCATAATTTTTTATGAATTTATTGAAGTGGAAAAGTTTTGACAAAGTTTAGCTAAAATAATAATTTGCCGTTTAGTATTGTACGTATCCTTCAGTTATAAAATCTTTGTAGCTTCTATATTATCTAATATTATTTTTGTTTAATTGTTTCTATAATATACTTATTACTTTCTATTTTTGATGTATTTAACTTTCAATGTATATAAGAGAGTCAATGCCTAGTTAAAGATGAAAATATTAATACATTATAGATTTGAAATTTCTCAATAGAAATGGCGGGGGTACGTAAAAACTTTATTTTTAAGGCAGTGACACATAAAATATAAAAATTCTCTTTTATTGTGCGATTTTAAACAACCATATACTAGAAAATATCATGAAATTATATAAAATTTTAGTAAAATCTCCCAAAAATTCCCAAAATTTTATAAAATACCTTGAAATTATTTAAATTCCCAAATAAATTCCTTAAAATTCTTTAAAATGCTGAGAAATTCCTTAATATCTCTCAATAGATTTCGAAAATCCCTTTAAATTACATACTTAAAATGTTATGAAACCACATTAAAATCATTTTAAGTCCTTAAAATTCCAGACATTAAGTATGTACTAAAGTTAATATACAAAAATACGTATTTCTATAGGGGAGTCGATGTTAAAGTAAATTACAGTTCAAATCGCAACAACGAATAACGAAAATCTTAATATTAATAATATAATAATATATTATATTATAATATAATAATTAATTATATTGTGTAATATATAATTACTTGTTTTTACTATTCGAAATAATTTCATATCGATATATACATTTCATTTATGCCTTAATACAGGAATTGTAATTGGCAATAATAAAGTTACGTTCATCCTTCGCATGAATATCAACTGCAGGTTTGAGAGTGATGAAACCGATGAAACAGATATAAGTATGTTGTGTGTATAACGCATTATCTCAGAAGTAATTTAATTTGAAAATAGGATGTAAAATATTAATCTATGTATTGCTAATATAAAAAAAACTTTCTAAAATAATTATTATTATTTGATCAATTTTTGAGATCCTTTCATATCTATAAAATAAATTCACAATTGACAAAAAAAATCTTTGCAGGATGAAATAAAGGGTAACCTCTACCCACAAATGCTTTGAGAGTTTCTTGAAACTTATAAGTGCATATGAATACCGAGCTGTATACTGTACATTACCAATAACAATAAGCAGTAACCAATATATTTTCAATAAGTTCAATAAAATTGAAAAAAAATTAATATTTTTTGTCGTTAGTTTTCTGTGTGATTAGGATGGCTCAAAAAATTAAATTTCCTTTGATTTATGAGGACATATCTCCCAAAAAGTTTCTATATACTTGGTGAAAAAAACTGTGAATTTAAAAAAAAATTGTAACATGGGATATATCTTGTATCACACTAAAAAATTCGTAGCATCGTCGGTACTATCATAAAAATTTGATTAAAAAAATTTCTATTTTTGTCTGAATATTGTAGAAAGTTGTCAGAAAAGGTAATAAAATGACAAAGTATTTAAAAAGTTGAAAATCCTCCAAAAATTAAAAAAAAAAACCCTTATTTTTGAACAAAAATTAATTTTCAAATTTTCTGCAGTTTTATTTCTATTGAAAATATTTTGTGAATTTGAAGAAAAATAATCACGAACGTTATTCAAAAATAATTTCAACAAAATAGATGACATACGACAAAGTTATTTGTGAAAAAACTACCCCTTTTTCACCAAATAGAAGCTTTTTGGTGAATTTTTTTCTGACTTCATTTTTTTTTGTGAAATTTTGTTAGCCAACCTAGCGTCGATTAATGTCTTCATGTTTCGATGTGGACCGCAAAGGCTCTTTT
This sequence comes from Synergus coniferae, assembly GCA_032164275.1. Taxonomy (NCBI): domain Eukaryota; kingdom Metazoa; phylum Arthropoda; class Insecta; order Hymenoptera; family Cynipidae; genus Synergus; species Synergus coniferae. Next base: position 189,044 of record JAUEJJ010000018.1, on the reverse strand, counting down.
GATTTCCCTAATCTCGAGTAGACGTTCCTCGTTGATCTATTTGTTTAGGCGTGCCTGTGTTCCTCGTGGAGGAAATTGTGATCACCGACCAAATAACTGCTGCTACAGTTCAAGCTGTCGATGCAATCTCTGGGGCTCCAACTGCCGTTGTCAGCGAGTAGGGCTTTTCCAAAAATGGGGCTAAACCGCATCCAATTCACAGAAAAGCCGCCCTCTCTCTGACGTCTTCCTCTTACATTTGGTCATCAGCCTTCGTCTTTCTCCTTTCTTTTTCTCTTTTACCTCTCCGAATGTTTTATATCAATACATTTTGAGTGTTCTATACCTTCTTATGTGACTACTTACCTAAGAATAGTATAAAAAAGTGTCAATTTGCCAAAAATATCCTTCCCCGTATAAAAAAGTATGTAAACGAAATATATTTGACTAAAATATTGTTTAATGCGATATTTTAACTTTGCTATGTATTAAAGACTTGTGGATACTGATGTACCAAATTTTTTGCCTCTTTTCTCGATAGAAAATATTATTATCACAGTCAAAGTTAAGTTTTTATTTAAATATCTAAATATAGTTTATCGCAACTGTGTATAATATTACGATACTGTAAAATTGTTATGTATATTTAACGGAGATTTCTTGTGATTCTATAAAGCAATTATTTAAGTGTAAAGTATATTACTATCAGAGGATTTCTGATGAAAGCTTTGTGCAATAATCTACAGCAATTTTTTTCTTTTACACTCATTAAACTTGGAAAAATACCTGTCAGGAAAACACGGAACCAAGATTTAAGTATTTTTGGCAATTCTATAATTTGCATTAATTCGAAACTTCAAACATTATTTGACTTTCGTGCTCCTTGGTATTTGTATACATATTAGACGTTAATCATTAGTTGATAATTAAAATTAATTTTTGATAATTTTACGAGCTTGTTCTCATTTAAAATCTAAAAATCTAGAAGAAGTTACTTTGCTTTCTTAATGCACGTCCAAATGGCAAACAGTTTTATCATTTTAATGAAATTTCCTCTAAACAAAGTGAAAAACGTGCATGTGAGTTTTGCAATCAATTTCTTCTAATTATTATGTTTAAAAAAAAAAAAAAAAAAAAATATCTGCTCCAACTTTTTCAAGCGATAAAAAGAATAAAAATGCCTCGAGAGTTGCTTTCTGATTGGGGATATATACAGTCCGCCAATCAGATTGCTGTAACTCTTGCCTTGTAAGCGACGAAAAAATGGTCAATAGATAAGAACGATGGATTATCGGAAAAAAAAGAAAAGTATAAAAGGTTCCTGTCTCAAATTGAAAAAGTAATTAGGGTAAAGAAAAAAAAGAAAGATCTATTGTCAACGAAGTAAACAAAAATTTTATGTATAACTGTGCAAACGACGAAGCAAAGAATAAAATAATAATACGAAATCTGTCATTGCATATGATTCTCATAACTCAATTAAAAAAATGTAGAATGTATGTAATAGTGTGTGTCAAAAAAGTTAAGTTTCGAATTTTCGAATTCATAATTCAGATTTCTCTTTGTCTTTAAAACCTTGTTCCTTTTTTTCAATTTAGGGAAGTTGTAAATATTTCTTACAAATTTTAAAAGAAGGTATCAGATCTTATAACAAGAAGGATCTGCTGTATTGGGAGATCGAAAATGGTAAATTTCAATTTTTTTTTAACACATCCTGATATATGTAATAACCAAGGTGTTGAAAATGGCAATTATAATAGGTTGATGTACGAATATACCTAATACATTATATACTTTAGATGTTATACTTAATTATATACAAATGAGAACCTATTATATGTAATTGTAATTATTATATATGGTACACGTCATGATAGATGTACAATGTACATGTTTGATGTATAATGGAAATATATAAGGTCTATTGAACTGATTACATGTGCCAAGCACATTTACATCTTCTTTTCCTGTACGATTAATAATAATAATAATAATAATAATAATAATACCGCTTAGAATGTTTAAAAATAATTGAAAACATTAAAAATTGTTGAAAAAACAGAGACTATATATCATTAACTAAATTGATGAATTATTCACATAACTAGCAAAAATATCAGTTCGTTTCTTACTGCTTTAACTCTTAATTAAATAATTTCATATGTTCAAATTTTTCTAGAAATACATTTTTCTCGAAAAGAAACATTTTTCTCGAAAATTTGTATTTTAAAGTAGAAGGGCCACTTTGTGCAAATCGTCTCTTTTTTTCTTTGTATGTTTTTATCCTTTCTCGCTCTGCACTCAGGGAAGGTTAATCTAATTAACCCTTTGGCTCGTTGACCTAAGTCAACTTCTTGTCTTCTATGTGTCGTAAATAATCTCTCAAGTCACGCTTGTGCCTGCGTAATGGCTTGTACATCAATTGGGACTGATCTTTCTCGAGATTGCTTCAGATTCACTTTTCATGAGGAAATCCCGCGAATTAGGTTTCAATCTACATATATATATTTCAATGGAGAATTACAGTTCAATCATTTCGGATTTTGGTTCTCACAGCGTGAGTTTTTCTCTATTCATCTCAATAAAATGTATAAATTTTTTTGTCTTTTATGATTGGTACGAAAATACATGTTGCGCACGTAGAAACCTAATTGTTCTAGAAAAAATTTTCTTGTACGATAGTTGTGCTCGTTGCCTCACCCATAAATTCGTAGGTCAATTGATTTTCCAGGTCATGTCACCTCAATGATATTTAGACGTTCTTTTGCTAACATCAATGTAACCATTATACCGCCTACCGGGTCCAAAAGGGTATACTACAAATTGTGTAAATTAGGGTCACTTATTAAGTTGGAAAAATGATTTTCTTCTTAAGCCTTTTAAAATCGCACTCTTATATAGAATACTCTTCTCTTGAAACTAAAAAGTGTTTTTTATTCTTCGGAAGTGCAGTCATTGTGCTCTTCTTTTTTTGTAGCTTACGCGAATAAAGCTGAACAAGCAGGTCAAAGAAAATGTGTTTGCGCAACATCGAAAATAATGAGCGCGAGAAAAGAGACGTGCTGGAAGCGATGCGATGCTTACGAAATATTGGGCAGCAAAGGGACAGACTCGAAGAAAAGAGAAGCAGAAAAAGAGAATAAAGAAAACAAAGGAGCATGAGGCCAAGATCATGAGTTCGATGTGGACTTCTATAAGTATGGTATACCAGATTAAAGAATTTTGAAAATTTTACTTTTGATTTTTTTTTTGTTCGAAAATGAACTCAAATTTATTTATAATGATAATCCATCTGTTACGTGTGAAAAGAGTTCTATGCGAAGACTATAATAATGCTAATTAAAACCGCGCTCTGCGATCAGATCGAAAGTACTATATAATCGATATCGTTTTAATTAATTCGCAACATCATTCAATCTTCTAATTAATATCGTTCTTGTATTTGTACGGTATATTAATTAGTAATTTGCATTAGGGGGTATATATCAATAGATATATCTTTATTTAATAATCTTGATTATTAAACTTATTATATCGCAGTATTAAATGCATCAAAGTTTTAAACTTACTAAAAATATACACTTCATACAGCCGGGGACTATAACAGTAATTTATTTTTAAAATAAAAGTTGTACGTTTAAGAATATATTATAATGAGATTGTTGGATGAACTTGTATATGAGAAAAGAAAGGAAAGAGATGTGTGTATCTAGGGATCTTGGGACTGTTCGTCTAACTCAATAACTATAGTAACTACAAACAGGCCGGTAATCGCATATATACTATAATAGGTATACAAATATGTAAACAATTGATGGCAGCTAGCTGCGAGTCACTCGTAACAAAATTATTTCATGTGCGATTTCGTCATAAAAATGACATTCCTTATAATACAGTTTCAAACCTTATTTATGTATTGAAAGAATGAATTGCATTTTCTACAGAGAGGAAAACTCCTGGATCGATACCGTAATGAATACCTATATAATCGTTCTGGAAAGGGTCTATTGTGTACGTTCGCTCGCAATAAAATTTATGCCTATATAGTATCAGTTAGCGCTAATTGCAATTGCAGAAGCTGAGCATTCTATGATCTGGAAAATGTAACTGTTTCAGGTAAAAAAATTTATAGCAGATGAAATTGTACTACCAAAATAGATTCGATGTTACAGCATATAAAATTGATGATGCTGTTTTCCTTCTCTGTTCTTTGTAATAAAATTATCACGATCGAAGCATATAGTATAACTTGTATACGCAATACAGGTTTTGAAAACGCCATTAGAAATTATATATATTGCATAACTACACGATCATGAGATCGACTGCGGAAAAAGGAGGGGTTCAAAACAAACAAAAGAAAAAACGCAAATACCTGCGATCATACGATGAATGAATCTTGAAAAATTTTTTATTTCAAATACCAAAGCGACAATATATGTCGGAACGGAGAGTACAAAATGCCGACTTCGTGAGATACAAAATGTCAGATGTCCATCAAGTTCGAATTGAACACGTTTATATACACTTCGCATACAAAACGCTGTATAGACAAAATGCACATTTTGGATTATATACTTTGATTGGGATTAAAATATCATTCGAACATAGAGTACGAAATGTCAGATGTCCAAGTTTGAATGGAACACATTTGTTTATATGTATTCCGAAAATCTAGAGAATGCTAGACTCGTTCTAGGTTCATTTTTTTGTCTAGCCTGAGTCTAGTCTAGCAAAATTTTATGGCGGTCACTTTATCTAGGAATCCTCTAGAACTCGCCTATAGCAGAGTGGTATTGTGCTTGTGGCCAAAAAAATGTATGATTCTCTATACTGTATTTATGACTTCGGTAATGCTCATTATATTCGCGTACATATAATGTACTCTGTTGATAAAATGTATATTTCGGAAGTTTGCTTAAAAGATTAATGTATTTGAAAATCATATGAAAAATACATACTTTGCAAAAATTTGCTCAAATGTGCTGATGTGTTTTGATAGTTTTGTCAATCGTCGTACACCATAGTCACCATATAGTTTTTAAATAATAGAAGGTGCGTCGAAATAATTTTTTTACTCTGAGCCAGCTGAGCCGTAGAGGGATCAGGGAAGATTCCCTCTACGGCTGAGCTGCTAAGGGGGCATGGAGCCGCCATTTGAGGTAACTTTTTGAGCCTCTGATTGGCTGATTTGTTGATTGGCTGTGATTGGTGACGGCAGCCGCGCGCTACATGTTCATGTTATTCGGATTTTTTGTCTCTGAATTGTAAGATTGTAACTTGTATATTTATCAGCCCTGTACATCTCTCCATATTTGAGAGCTAAAACTTGCCCCCATTAGTGTCACTTTGGTGTCACCAAAGGTATTATTCTTTGGTGTCACGAGTTGGTTAGTTCCAATTATCTTCACCGGCGCCAATTGACATATCACTCCCGGTTTTTCCATTGCAAGCAATTTTGGACTCGATTATAGTTTTTTTGATTAATTTCAAGTATTCTTTAAATTTTCTCGAATAAAAAATAAAAGTGAGTTATTCTGTTTTGTGGTGTTTTTTAAATTTACTGTGTTAAATCGGATACTAATCTTTTTATGCGTTATATGGGTGGATCGAAATGTGTTGCTCCAAAAGTAGAGAAATTTTATTATTCTCTACACTCACTGCCGGTCTTCTAATATTTTTGACTTAATTTTAAAAATTATTTAAGCAAGGAAAGAGTATTTAAATTTCCTTGTATGGTATTGCACATGGTAAAGAAGTATATTAGTGAATATAATTAATACAACAGTATATCGCTACAAACTCGAATGCGTTAGTTTACCAAACAGACCATGGCTGACCAAAAAAGTGAGAATAAAAGTAAGAAGAAATTAGCAAAACTCACTAAAAGTTAATTTATATAATTTAAATAAATAAAGTATTTATTTCTCTTTTAATAGATATCTTATTTGTCGTTGCTCATTAAATAACTTATATGTTACAAAATAACTGCAACTTCATAGATTATTATAACAATCAAATGCTGGTAAGTATATAAAACGTTCAAAAATTAATATATAGTTAATATAATTGGATGTTTGAAAATTTCAATTGATTCCTTTTTACTTTATTATCATGAAAAAATATAGTCTTCAACATTCTCCCTTGGGACCGCGATTTTTTTCTGATGACTGGGGCTTTATTCTCGAGTTCGTTGGAATAATTTTCACATATACAAATGTAATACTGTTTGTCTTGTTCTAATCATATAACTAACAGTAAGACAGAAAGTAGAAACACTAAAATTCGTATACGAAAATTGTTCGAACGAACTCGAGAATAGAGTCCCTGGACTCGACGTAGCAATGTATATATCTAAAAAAGAAATTGGTATACCGAGATTACCGAGTCGAGGTAGGTGACTGTCGTACTTGTAACAACTAACAATTCAAATGTGGAGAGTGTCTTGTCTTCATACTTCTTAGTCATTTTTAGTGTGTTTACTCTCTTAGTTCAGGACAGACCGCTGCTGATGAGACTATGAGAGGCGCGCAGAGAGGCAGTCAGACTCAGACCACTCAGAAGTCAGAAGTCAGAACTCAGACCGAGACCGCTCACCGCGGCTCGTAAGCTCGTTCGTGAATCGTGACTGCGACTGCGTCACTGCAGTCAGCACTCAGCAGTGTGTGTGTTGAGTTGAGTTGAGACTTGAGTGTTCACTGTTCACTACTTCACTGTTCACTGTTCAGATTTCAGAATCAGACATATTAGAATTCAGACTTCAGTTCAGTCAGTGTCAACTGTCAGCAGTCAGTACTCAGTCTCAGTCACTCAGTGTGGTGCAACGCGCAGACTCATGAACACGCGTTCGACGTTCCTCTCTCTACACATTAAAATACGCAGGTACAAACAGTCGCGAGTGGCCTCGTTTTTCTCACGCTTCTAAATAATCGTCGTCCAGATGATCAAATGGTCAATGTGGTAAAAAATAAGGAAAACAAATGATCCAGTGTGAACAAGTGACAACGAGATTCAAGAGTTAGAAAGTCGGCCCTTGTCCTTGATAGTGTTTCGGTTTCAACATCAGGTGAAGTTTTGATTCGGAGCTCATGAGAACCTCTCGCCGCGCGAACGGAGGTGCGTCGTGCGATAGTCGTTATACTCGTTTCGAAAGTCGATGTATGCATTCGCTTATGATAGATTTCGTAACAACAAAGACCGTGATTTCCTGCAAGCTCTTATTGCTCTATGCTGTGCTATTTAATATTGTTTGTCGGTTTTCGCCCGGCGTTTGAATCATTTTAGGTAGGGACCTATCCTACCTACAGTCGAACTATAAAGGTTCAAGAGCTGAAGGCTCAAGCTCAAAAGTTCCATCGGAGAAAAAGTGGCAGTGAATTATACAGAATTAGTATTTGCGTGAAAGAGATAAAACGAAATGAAAAGACTGATACCAGTTAGTTCACGGTATACTTGTCCTCGCTAATCGATAAACTGGCATACCGGTGTAAGACACAATAACCTGAGCTTTTTTAACCTGGTCTCTACTGATCTTAATCATATTTGGAAGAGTATTGGTTATCCACTATGATATTATTTAAAATTGAGATATATTTATATAGAAGAAGGACCTGGTAAAAAAAATTTCTATTAAAGACTGAAGAATTCTTCTGTTATGAACACCGTAAGGAGAAACGAGTCTTGGGCTGAGACTACTGCAGGCAATTATGATCGTCTGTATCGTTCAGTCAGACTTCAGTGCAAGAAGGGCAAGCAGATAATACACTTAAGAACAATTACATATATATTTGTTTAAATAACAGTAAATTTGATCAATTGCAGGCGAGATAGAGTGGTTAATATTTAACAATCTAATCAGTGAAGATCTTGCAAGCAATGCAAGCAGAGCTCCTAATCCCGAATCTGAACCTACTTATAACCTTGTACCTTCTATCGAATAATGTTTCGAAAACCGATCGAAGCATTCGTCTTGGAGAGCGGAAGAGGGTTCAACGTACATAACATTCAACAACGTATAAAAAACATTGAAGAAGAAAATGTACAGAGAACAAAATCTATGGTATCAACATTAAAGGGTTCAATCCTAATGATTGGGCTGTAACTAAGGTTGATCTTCATGGTCCGGAAGATAACAAGGAGATCGGTTTGAGAAGCGACCTGTAAGAAGAGGTGGTCAAAGCTGAAGGATGCGGGAAAGAAAGGCAAACGTATTTTTAGCAACAGTTTTGCGTTGCAAAAACCGGTTCTGACTCGCTAGCACATAACACAGACACTCGCGACGAGTTGAAGTGATAGCAGTAAGACGAGGGGGGTTCTTCGTGAAAGGAGAAGCAAAAGACGAGAAGTAGGTGGGAGACGCGAATCCATGAAACCAGGTATTGTGGAATTCCCGCATATCTGTACGCACAAACAGTAACTCTATTCATGTGCGCTTGTGCTATACATAAAACTTTAATATTGTATACAATACATTTCAGAAACAGGAAAACCGGCTGGATCTTCAAGGAAAGTGACAATAAAATCAAGAATGAAGTATGGAATAGGAATGCAGGCCTCTGTGATGTCGATGTCTCAACTTGGGAATGAGCATTACCTTCTCTGGCTTTTTTATTGCACAATAAAGGCGGAATCACTGTTATGATAAGCAGCAATTATTACATTCAAAACGCCAAGAAACTTTGTTGATAGATACTTTAAAAGTATTGCAAGTCTCAACAAGATTATCCAACTTTCTCTTTTTAATTTTGGGGTCGTCATCGGTATTCCACTTGCATTCTTCCAAGGAGTATCGCACGACACAAGCAGCGATGTGAGCAGATTGATTGTGAAAGATTGAATTCAAGGAATATCCGGAGATAAGGTTCATTGTCTAAAAAAATTAAGATACTTAGCGCACATACTCGTTGGAATTTTCTAAGGGACAAATTTAGGGTTAATTAATGTACTAAGGAGCCTGTGTACAATTAAAATAAATGTACCAAGTATGAGCCTACAGAGAGAATTATAGCAACAATAGTTTTACCGTTGAACCGAAACACTGCCGTTCATGAGCAAAGATGAAAAACTCATTAAGTTAATGAAATACGAGATTCATTTCCGTTTCAGTAGTTACGTCTCTTAAAACAGTCGGGAGGAAAAGCAAGAAAAGAAAAGAAAAGCTGTTTAGTGACAATAATATTCCTCGACGGTCTATTTGGTTTTACATCAAGTGAAACCACGTGTAACGGAATGAAGAATGGCAGATCGTCAAACTATACGTAGCGTGGTTTCGACCCCAACCGATCCACGTCTTGGAGAGAGACGAGCCCTAGCAGCTCGTGCATCCAGCATAGCTTTGGCTGTAGCTTTGGTTGCAGTAGTTCTCCAATCAGCAGTCACTGCTTTACCCACTTGGGGATATTTTTCAAACCCTGATGGTGAGTAAATTCAAATTTATAAATTTTCAACTTCATTTTGACTACTCCTGATGTTTTAATTTCTGAAGACAACAAAAAACCATTTGTGTGCATTTTAATTGTTGCATCTCAAAGCACCGGATCGACATTGAACAGTAGAAGGTTAACAAAATAAAAAACAATTTGTCTTGAAATAAAATAAATTTTTCAGAATAGTAGACTAACATCATTAAATAATTTCCAATTCCAATTTAGATAATGTTGGAGAAATCTAGCATATTATATAGAAAAGGAAACAAGGACGAACTAAATGAACTGGTAACTCGCTATATACTAATTATTGAATTAGTTAAATTATTACTAATTCAGATTAAAAGAGTAACAAACATTATATTTCATTTAACGGAAGTGTGATTGGTTGATTACACTTGACATGCAGATCACGTAAATAATACATATTTAATGGAGTGTTAATATAATGATGACTCGTGAATTCTGACATGTCAAGCACACATTATTCATAATGAGTCAACCGTATAATTAAGGCTCATTTAAAAATTATCTCTCTAAATGGCATTAAAAACATAAGTCTAACAGTTATGTAAATTATAACGATTTGTTTTTTAAAGTTATGCACTTTTTTCAAACTGTTGTTGTCCTTTAAGGATCAATTATCAGTCAACAAGTTTCATTGCAGAATAAACTTGAGCGTACCAAAGTTAGAGAATCGACTCTCAAAGTTTGACACATGACTGCACGTTAAATTACATAGATTGTTGATCATTTTCCAAGCGGCCTAACCCAACATTTTGAGCTTTAAATTGTAACATTTAACTTTATTTTTAAATTCCTTTTTGAAAAATTAAATAGAAAACATTTGTTTCATTTTTTTTTTATTATTTGGGCTACCCACAGTTGGGCATATATTCAATATTGGCGTCCAATTATATGTAGTGTATGGGCTAATATGGGCACATTTACACTTCACGATCATCATAAAATAAATCTTTTCCAATTCTACAAGGTCAGTCATCATATTGACTTCTTTGTGAATTTTCTACAATCTTGTGAAACGTCTTGTGCTCATTTAGCGCCTTCATCTGCCAGATGAGTTTTAGTTTTTCTATTAGTGTTGACTCGACATGAACACTGCGACTTATGTAATTTTAACGGAAACCCACGAGAGTTTCTTCAGCATTGCCGAGAAAATTAATGTCTACAATTTGTAAGAGTTAATATTAGTCTAGAAGAGTCGTAAATGCATTTCAAATATTATAAAGACATTTTAGAATTTTTCAACTGATAATCATTTATATTAAAATGTGTAAATCAAATTGCAATTATAGATAGAAGTGGACATATTTTTTGAAAATATAAATAATATTGGTCTTCAAAATAAAGCGCATGCAACAAGAAATTCGAGTGTACCTCGAGTGTATACCTTTTGGTTTAATTTCAGAATATTTTTCGTAAATTTAGAAAAACGTATGTCCACATGGATTTTAGCCCCCCCCTGACCCCTTCGTGGATAAACGTGATATTTTGCCATACCTCTTCCCCTAAACTGTCCATGTGGTTTATGGATGGTTCCTAAGTTCTCATTAATCTAGTTACTTTTTTTTTCATGGCAATTTTGTGATTAATCGGATGTAAGTAATCAATGATAATATCTCATTACTTAATGAGCTGAAAAGTGTAGTCTAGCATTGACCGCGTATCTCAATAAATTTTTGATGCAAATATACTTCCTACACTCTCCCAATTGTTTATCACACACATATGCACACACACTATACAGAATACACAAGCTGTCGCCTGTCAGCAGTTGACTTTGACCATATGCCACAGGTGCACCATCACGTATAAGCGTCAACCTGTATGGAGAAGGTGTACAATTACAGATATAACATGTGGATGTCAGCCTTATGAAACACTCTTTTCTCCTCGCTCTTTTCGGAAGAGATACCGTATACATAAAGTATATCGCTCATCCTCTTTACAATTTTCTGCCATATCAAAGTCAAATGTCTCCCAAGGGTTTCATATAATAACATCTTAAGGAAAGCTAGTCTGGAGTCTAGAAATTCTAAAAATATAGCTGTAATTACAGTAATAATTTTTTTTCTTTAGTGCGTAGAAGATAATACTATAGTATATATAGTGCGACAAGAAAGAAAAGGCTGTAGGGGGTGAGAAACTATGAAATCTGACAATGAGAAATGGCGACTTTAAGTGCGGATATTCCTACTGGCTGAAGTAACTTATACCACAATAAAACAAGTTCTTATCTGAGTTGGATGTTTCAAGGATGTACCAAAAGTTTTGAACGTTCAAATGAACGAAATATTTTTTCCCAATTTTTTGTTTGTTTAGAAATATTGTTCCACCCAAAAATAATAATAGACATTACAAGTTTATTTCATACAGAATTATTTTAAATTCAAATAAATCAATATTTCAAAACTGTTTCTAATTTAAAATAAAATCAACACAAAAATTCGTTCATTTGAACGTTCAGAACTTTTCAGTCATGTTTCAAAGGACAATTCACTTCCCACTTTCGCTTAACACGCGTACGTATAACAGGTAATCCTTATAGGTTAAACAATAATGCAAATCTAAAAAAGTTAGTAATTATCTGCACGTGCCCTTAAAGCTGTAACTATATGCGTAGTGCGCTATGCATAAAGTTGGTCAATTAATTTGACACACGGATTTGAATTGTTACTTCAGTGGCTATAATAGACGAAACATGCGCGCTCAAGTCTCGTATAGTATAAGAAGGAAGTACCGCTAGAAGTCTCCGTGTCCGTAAGTGCAACGGCCTTTTACCTGACTCTCACCCGCAACTCGATTCTGCCATCTTTCCAGCACTATCGAAACATACCATGCTATATATGCGATAGCGATATATATCAGATACATATGATAGAGATTTGTAGATGCAGAGAGACATATATTATATAGACGTATGCGTGCTTATTTCACAATTAAGGGTGTTGGATCAAAATTAAATTCTTAAACCTTAAATCCTTAAACTCTTTTAAATTCTTTTGTAATTTATTTGTGGGATCCCTTGAAACCCCTTAAAATTACTTAAGGAGTTACGGATTTCTTTAAACTTTGACTATATAGGTTCTTTGTTTCTTATAACATTCTATAGAATGTTATCTAGTCGTCGGCATTTAAAAAATATTGTCCTCTCTTTAGCTGAGATGATTAAGATCTCTGTTAAGATCAAAGTTGAACCCTTATACACGTAAAGCCTATCCCAAAGAAAAAATTGACAAGTTTGATTAACCTCTGCTATACTCTTTTAGTGTCCTAAACTAGCCAGCCATTTTGCACGACAATTCAAAAAGTTAGAGCACTGAAGATGTTTGGGCCCACTTTTTTTTAAATTTACAAATTCTATGTAAGGTAAGTGTACCTATTTGCGACAGTGCTCCTATTTTTGCGAAAATGCCTGATTAAATATAGTAAATTTAATGAATTTTTATGCTTATTGATTCATGAGGAGTATTTATTTTATTTTATTAACAATA
>JAUEJJ010000018.1:127067-142400 GCA_032164275.1 Synergus coniferae | reverse complement strand
TTATGTTTACGAAACAAAAAGGTCAGAACTTGAAGGCTTAATTTTAATGCATAATAAAGTTTTTAATATGAAAATTATAACATTATTTGACACTGATAAAGTCGAGGGTATGTTTTTTTTTTGTATATAAACTTAAATTATTTATACTATTGTACCATCTTGTAATGATTTATGATACAAGTCAAAAGCGATAACTGCGTTTTAAAAGAGTAATATATTTACATTGTACTTGTTAATTAAGAAATCGTCCGTAGTGTAAGTATTTTTCAATAATTCGATTATCCATGAGATTGTGTACAATATGTGTACTTGATGTAGAATCGCCCTTGTGATTTGTTATGACTTAACAATGAAATTGTTATTCAAATTCAATCGTCAAGATTTCTTTCTTCGATATTGTCGTATTTGTTTTCAGTATTAGTATTTATTTTCTATTTGGATTTCGTACTATCGGGAAACATTTAGTGGGACCAGAATCTTAATTCGAAAGTGATAGGGGCAATCAAATTCGCTATCGTTATTATCTGATACGCAAACTTCGTTGAGGTTTATATTTCTTATGTATGTATAGAATCTTGTAATGTGATATATGTATTACAAATAAATAAGACTTACATTTACAAAACCCAAAAGTGTGTTTAATTTCTTTAAATGCTTAAGAAGAAATCAAAATGGCAATAACGAGGATAGGTAATAAAGAACAAATATCTTTAAAGATTGAAATAATTATGCATTTGTATTTATCCTAATTATTGTTTATCACATATTTCCATAAATAATTGCCCTGTAACAAAATTAAAGTGCTCACTCGCAAGTTGACCTCTATCGGCGAAAGTAATCAGCTTACTATTTCATAGTTACCAATAATTTATATAGGATCCATTGCCCGAAAACCAGAATGCGATAAAAACTTTTCTTAAAGTATTTAATGATTTTATATGATTACAAAAGGTAAACTAACAAATTCTGGTTTTCAACCAATAGCACGTTAATCTTTCAATTGTCACCTAATTGCAACAGACCCTGTATAAAATATAAAACTTAATGTAGGAACTACTCTGAATATGTTTTTACATAAATCCACGAGTAAAAGGCACGAGTTTCTTATTTTATTGAATAAGTGGAAAGTGGAAAAATCATCTATCGACAGGGCGTTTTTGTCACTGCATTAATTTTAGATATTTTATGCACTACCACTACTTGAACTTTGCAAATGATTATCGCATACTATCGGGATAGTTTGAGTTGATTCCTAAAATTACTTTTCTCTCTAATTCAAAATTTAATTCGCCGTTTATTTCAGACATATTTTTTTATTCTCTTAAGTACGAAACTAGTGCTAATACTTTCTTTATATAATTGAAAAAATTCTAGTTAGCTTTTAAAATAACCATTCTTTTTAACATTTTTTTGTAGAATAGCATTCGGTGTCTAAACAGCCGAGAAAAAATTTGCAACTGGCTACATTTCGCTTGTATTCTAAGATATACCCAGGTTATAAACGTGGCAGAAATTATAATTCCATATCATATCGTTGTTGAACAAATGAACACACTTGTATGTCAGCAAGTTAGTTGTGGGCAAAATATTTTGCTTAAGTATTTAGAAATTAAGGTTTTCCTTAATATTCCAAATAATTTATGAACTCCAAATCAATGAACATTAATATAAGTTGAAATCTGTTAAAATTAAAATAGAGTAAAATGTTGTGAGCATATCTATTTTTTAAATAAACAAGTATCAAAATTAACAAATGTGTTGTAACAGTTAAAGATCGTAGATATCTACTTTTAAAATGTATCTACTACCATTCTGTTTCATTTTTATTCACCGAGATTGCAGTAATTTTTAAATACGTAAGATGTATATTTTTTTAAGATTTCTTTTTAAAATGAAATCTTTTAAATTTAACTTAAAAAATTAACTTTCAAGGTATGGAGAGCCAATGCTTTATAAAATAATGGATAAGTTGTTGATTTGCGTTATTTAAATATTATTATTATATGAAACCTCAGCCATCCTGATTAAAAGTAAGCAATTAATGCTAAATTAAAAAATCCTATTATCCGGAAGTTAGCCTTGTGCATGAAATGAAAGTAACCTGAACAAGTCGTGTAATACGACAAAATTAAATACAAACTATGTTTCTATATAATTATACTATGTTTTTTATACATAATATTTACAAAGAAAAAGGACTGTATTTTTCACAAATGTTAACATCAAACTAGATATTTCTTAAGTACATGCGATCTGGAGTTGTCACCCTTATTTTAGTATATTGCACAAAGAGAAGTCATGGATTGTGTTTTTTAGTCCGGTCTGTAAAGTGGAATTTTGGGAATAAATTCAATTAGGAGAACCTGAAAACAGAATATTAAATTTTTTGATGAAATTTAAAGAACATGTATTGGTTTCCTTTTTTAACTTACATATTCCATCATAGAGGAGCTATCACATCTTTGTTTGGTTAATCTCCAATGTAATCCTAATTTGTTATAGAGTCTGCTGTTCTCCCATTCTAACAATTTGTTAAGCGAATGCTGTGTCTATTAAAAATAAATAAAAATGTACACTTACATTAAAAAATAAACATCATTAATATTCTAATTCGAGGATTTGTATAAAGAAAATATATTTACCCGTTTACTTAAACATATAACAGGCCATAACGAACATCCCAGTGTGCAGCAGCAACAAACGCAGCCACAAAATAGCCACTTAACATTTACAGGTAGAGTTTTTTTAAGGACACTGTTTACTCGCATTACTGTTGCTTTGAATTCTTCTGGTGCTACACGTGACACTAATCCATTTGGAAATTCGGATTCGAATCGATTGCTGAGTCCAAACCTGCATAAATATATTGCAGATATATTATAAAGATAAAAAATAAAGGTTTTGTAAACTCCAAAAAATGAGAGCAACCTTTTAAAGTGAGTTAAGACATTGTCTGCATACTAATAACACAAAATATTTTAAAGATCAAAATAAAAGAAATACATGCCTTGAGGAAAAAGTCCCACTATTAAACAAAAGGAAACTATTTTGGAACAAAGAAAATACTCTTCTAGACAAAAACGTGTCCTTGAATTTTGTATGCTTTTATTTTTAAGGAGTTCAAATTCGAAAGTAACGGAGAATTTCTGTCACATATTAGTTATGCGAAAATAAAGAGCCGAAATAAGCAAAATAGTTTCAATCTTACACTGTCATGTTGCCACCACCGCGAATTATTATAGGGTCCGGCACCATGCTCACATAATGTTCTTCCAGATTTTGCTCATTCACATCCTCCTCCTCATAAATAGCGTCAAAATCTGCCATTACGAAAACGTGTTTTATCTCCAAGAACACGGTAAAACACTTTCTCCAAATTTGACAAATAAAAACACAAAGAGATGAGTTAGTTTTTTTTTAGCTCGAGTTAAACTTGCAGAAATCACTTGAAAAGCGTGTGGGTGTTTAGCTTGACCTTAATGCCTTAAACAAGGCATCGTCTTCCTCTACTTTTTTTTTTAGTAAAAAAACAAGAACCACCCACAAGTCCACAACGACAACACCATCCACAAGGCAAGCAAAGACAAGTTACACACTTACACCAGTTACACTGCAGGTCAGCTAAGTCAGCACTCAGCAGTCAGCTTGGCTCAGATGCAGATGCAGCTGCAGATAGCAGATCAGTCAGTTGTTATTGGTTGTTATACCTATGCATCAGGTCAGTGTTGCCAAATCAACATGTCACAAAAATGAACTACACGTACAAATAAGATTCTACCAACATTTATCGCTGAATAAACAAAAACAATGAACATTTTTTCTGGTATTCGTGGTGATTAAAATCGGAGTTTAATTATTAATCGTACTAATCGCAAATTGTCATCCTGATTATGTAGTTGGTATAATCGTCTCTGGTATCGTTATGCGTATATAGGTACCTGCAAATAAGTATGTATATGCAAAGATATTATGTATGTATTATGTATATGTATGTACAAAAACCTTCGTGGTACAAACATGAAAGATTGGTACAAAGTATTAGGGTTTTTTTAACCTTATAATTCAAGTTTTAGAAATTGTTACATTTTTTTAACACAATTTTTGTGAATAATTATAGCGTTATAAAAATATCCCTTTTCAGACAGAGGAAGTTTATCTCATCAATTGTGATTTTTGTTAGATTTATATAGGAATTGATTTTTAATTGAAACAAAGATATTCTTCGATTGAAGTGAGTATTCGATTGTTTTAAATGAACTAGTCAAAATTTGTTTGTAAGTTTGTAGACTTAAGAAGTCTCAATTTGATACAGGTTTTTTCATTGTGGGTGGGTGACCTTCGATTTATGTAGGGATTTTTAGATGAAACTTTCAGTCGGGGGTGTAACTCAGTGGTAGAGTGTCCGCTTCGCATGCGGAAAGTCCTGGGTTCAAATCCCAGCTCCTCCATAAAACTTATATTTTTAGCAATTTTTTTTCTGTTTATAACTTGAAACTGACGTTAAATCTTTTTTGTATTCGTATTTTAATATCAGCTTATCACTGAAATTTAAGAAACAAAATCTAATTTGCTCTAAAATAAATAAATAAATTTGTTAATCTATTTAATAAAGTAGATAAGAAATTTACTGAAAGTTAAATGGTTATCACATTTATGCGTAATAATATGTGATAACAATCAATTAGGTTCGATTTTATTACATATATCTGATTTTGATGAGTTAACATTTTTTTCTTTACTATTATACAAAGTCTTTATTAAAATATAAGTATATTATTATTGAAATAATGGAATGTGTTAGTAATTTTCCCTACTTGAAAGTTTAAAAAAATAGAAACAGGAAATCAATTGATAATGAAGCTTTGCCTTTTATCAGTTATATTTGGTTACATATATCATATGGATTGAAGTTCTAGTCATTATAGATAGTATATTGTTCTCCGACTTCACTGACCCCTGTAGTAAAAGTATATACTTCAGAAGAAAAAGTTTTTTTTTCCAATTCCCCGTTTACGTTGAATTGTTGCGGAAGGTAAAAAGTTTTTTTAATTAGATAAATATTAAGTTATTTCACTCTTTCAATTATGTAATTAATTATATTAACTTAATTTTTTTTCAGATTTCCAAAATCGAGATGGCTAGTTCTCAGAATTTTGATCCTAAAGAACATCAGCATATTCGTTATAACCCTCTCAAAGGTGAATGGGTTTTGGTATCACCACACAGAATGAAAAGACCTTGGGGGGGACAAGTGGAATCATCGAATGATGAGGATCTTCCAGATTATGATCCAACTAATCCATTATGTCCGGGAAACATTAGAGCAAATGGCCAGGTTTACATTTTATTTTGGATTATTTTGTAAACTGTTATTATTTTCTTTAACGAAAGATTAATATTGTATAATTAATATATGTATTATTTTGCTCAGGTGACTCCGAAATATGATAAAACATTTTCCTTCGACAACGATTTTCCCGCCCTCTTGGAAGACGTTCCAAGTCCATCAAAATCTGAAGACGAATTATTTACCATGGACCCGGCAAGAGGAAGATGCAAAGTGATGTGCTTTCATCCTAAATCTAACGTCACTATAGCACTTATGAAACCAAGCGAAATACTTGAAGTCATCAAACAGTAAGTTTACTAAACTAACTTTTAATTTATTATAGAATCTAATTTGCAGATTAATATCCAACTTAATTTATCAGGTGGATTAACGAAATGTTGGATTTAGGAAAAAAGTGGTCCTGGGTTCAGATATTCGAGAATAGAGGTGCTCTAATGGGATGTAGCAATGCTCATCCTCATTGTCAAATTTGGGCAAGTTCCTTTTTACCAAATGAAGCTCAAACCAAAGACAGATTACTCTCTAATTACTATAATCGAAAAGGAAACCCTCTTCTTATCGATTATATGCAGAAGGAACTTCTAAAGAAGGTTCGAATTATTTCCACGTAGAAAAAATCTCTGTTAGAAACTTGAAATTTAAATAATCTTTAATTCATATATTTATCTATTTCCAAAGGAACGAATTGTAATAGAGGAGCGAGAGTGGCTCGTAGTGGTACCATTTTGGGCAGTCTGGCCCTACGAAACTTTAGTCCTACCAAAAAAACAAGTCCAGAGAATGCAAAATTTGAGTAAAGACCAACAAGAATCACTTGCGGTTGTTATGAAAAAACTCTGTACTAAATACGACAATCTCTTTAAGTGTTCTTTTCCATATTCAATGGGATGGCATGGTAATAATACCAATCCAATGTTCTTTACATCCCTTTCAATATAATTTCGTTCAAAATATTATTGTAAAATATTAAATAATATATTATAAACAATTTTTAAATTTCAGGCGCACCAACTGGGCCAGTTTCGAATAAAGATTTCAGTTACTGGACCTTTCATGGAATTTATCTGCCCCCTCTGCTGAGATCAGCAACAATTAAGAAGCATATGGTTGGATATGAACTTCTAGCTCAGTCCCAACGTGATTTAACTCCTGAACAAGCAGCTGAAAAATTACGAAGTCTTTCTGACTTTCATTATAAACATCCCGAAACTAGTGTCTATACTGACGAGCAAAATTAAGAGTGTATACTTGTCGTTAGTATTTTCCTTAAATTATGCATTTAATTTTCTAGTTATAAACAATTTATAGAACGTGTATGAAACGATATTATAAATACATAGTGTAAAATAGGGTGAAATATATGGGTCAGCAATTATAAAAGAAATTAATGTGTAAAATACACATGTGATTTTATTTTTAAACAAAATGTTTAAGAAATGTGTAAAATGTTATTTCGAGAGACAAAGTTAATCTAGAAAGTGTAGAAAAAAGAACATACAAGAGGAAATTTTCTTTCCGTTAGTAAATCGGAAACCGTAGATCAACTTTTGTCGCCCAAGCATGAAGACCACCGGCGATGTCCTTGATTTCTAACTTCTCAGTTAGTAAATTTTGCAAAATTCTCACAGCCTTTTGTGAATCGTTTCCCCTCCGACACAAAACGAAAACTGCAAGAAATTTTAGACTCATATTTATTTTTGATAAAATGTTAATAAATTATTTATCTACCAAATTAATATAAGTACGAACCATTCGAAGTATCAGATCCAGTTTTATCGATCTCATTTTTAATTGTATTGAGACTACTTTCTTTGCTAATATCATTTATTGGAATATTAATCGACTTCTCCAATCGACAAATTTCAAATTCTTCGGTCGAGCGAACATCTATTAGAACATGCGATTTCTCCAGTGCAATTTTTTGATATTCCTCTACTGTTATTCTTTCATAATTGTTTAAAACTTTCAAATCAGGATTTTTATCTACTGCCTTTGTCCCACAAAATTGTTCGTAGTCGATTAATTCGCTGTGTTCAGAATTTTGCACACAACAAAGACAATTAGGATTTTTAGGGCGTAAGCGAACATTTCTGAATGTAGTTTCCAATCCGTCGAACAATAAAAGACGACCAGAGAGAACTCCTGGTATATTTAGAAGTAGTTTTATCGCTTCTTGAGCTTGCAGGACACCTATCACTCCCACAACTAAAAACAAAGTACTTCAGAATTTTATTTTAAAAGAGACTAATTTTATGTTTAAAGGAGACTATTTAATTTTAATTGGAATTTGTGATACCTGCCCCGAGGACACCACCATCGCCACAATTAATTACGGCTTCAGGTGGTGGAGGTTTTGGAAATATGCATCTGTAGCAAGGCCCTTTGTAATTATAAACTGTAAGTTGTCCTTCGAACTTTAATGCGGATCCAGATATCAGAGGTTTTTTACTAATGACACAGGCATCGTTTAATAAGTATCGCGTAGCTACATTATCAGTGGCATCCAGTATGACATCATAGTTTTTTATGATGTCCAAGGCATTGTCGCTTTTGATTTGTATCTTGCAGGGAGTAACTTTCACATTGTTATTCAGTCTAGATTGTCATATCATTAAATAATCAACATAAAAATAACATTTAGTAATGGTCCTTATATTTTTTTAAATAATCTACATTTCTAAACAAAATTCTACCTGTTGAGAGTGGCTTTTATTGCTTCTACTTTTGGAGTATCGACATCTGTCGATGAAAATAATATTTGCCTGTGGAGATTAGTTATCTCGACATTATCATAATCAACTATTCCAATGTGTCCGATTCCTGCTCCTGCTAAATATAATGCTGATGGACAACCAAGACCTCCAGCTCCCACAATAAGAACTGATGCATTTTTCAAGAGAACTTGGCCTAAAAATAGAATCATAATAAAATATTTCCAATCATAAATTAGGCAATACTCACAAATAAACATCTGACTTAAGTTTTCTTCAGTAATGTTCTTAGTTTCTTGAAAATTAAATTATTATTTAGCTGTAAGAATCACGTACCTTTCACACTAATTTCTGGTAAAAGAATTTGCCTACTGTATCTAGCAATTTCCTCATTGTTTAATCCATTATCTTGTAATATTTGCTTTTGATGTCTCAGTTCTGCAAGACGAGTTTCCTTTTCTAGTAAACTCTTCTTTAATGACTGGATTTCTTCGAGCAAACTTTCCTCTTCCATTTTTTATTTAAAATGTCTCTTATACTCAATTTTCTTTTTCACTCAATGTGATCACTATGGTCACATTGTTTGTAGAATTGCCTGTTCAAATTAGGTACCGAAACCAGCCGAAACCAGCTTAAAATTTGAATCAGGCACAAAAACATGGGACATATACGAACACAGAATTGGGACCTGAATTCTTGAAAGCGCTGGAAAGCGCCATCAGCGAAATCATTTCAATATGGCCGCCATAACAGGTAGATTTTGAAAAACATTGAATTGGTAGTAAAAATCACAAATTATCGTCAAAAATATCACAAAATGAAGTCAAATATTAAAGAAATTTGTGATTTTACAAATTCTACACCCTATTGTAGAAATTTCGTTGAGGGGGAACGAGTGTTACAAGCGGGACACCTATTTTTTTGTGGGAAAGAAAGTGATAGAAAATTCGTCAATTAAAATTATTGCATATTGTTTACAAACGTCTCAAGTAAAAGCTATGAAATAAAGGGAACTATTGTAAATTGTAAATTTAAATCAAAAATTTAATAAATTAATCAATCATAAATTAATAATTAATTTAAATTAAAATTGTAAATTGTAAACTATTGTAACACATTCACCACTTTTTGGAAAATGAAAGGCCGGGCATTATACTACGCTCTGATGAGTCTGACTACGCTGAAAATAATATGCCAACTGTTTTTTACTAAAGTAAGGTTATGTAAAGCTTGATAGCCTTAATTCCCCAGATTTTACTTTTCTTTCATGGAAATAATATCTTTGATAATACATATGTATTCAGCATTCCCTTTCTTACTCATGCGCATTCCACTACTCACTAGCCAATCTCGAGTTATCCTCCGTAACTTCGTCTCTCTCGATGTACCTAGGTCAACCTATAGGATTGGGTAGTAGAACGCGCATGAGCCGCGCGGGCCGCGCGTTATTTGAAAGGGAATGCTGAATATTATTTCTATGAACCTCATTTTCAAAGCATAATATTTATATTTTTTACTACTATTTTCAAATGACACTGTACTTTTACCAACACAAACCAATAGGTCAATCTTTTGGCTCCTAGAGACGAAGATGTATATATAATTCGTTCTCTCTCTCTTTCCTCTTAAATTCAAATTCAAATCTCGCGCTATAATCAAGTGGAGAAAAGTGATAGCGGCTATCCCCACTCATGGAATTCTCCCCCCTCCCGTTGCATCACCGACCAACACAAAAACTTAGTCCCCTACACCCCTGACTTGAGGCATGCCATGCAGCGGCAGCCCTGCTGCCCTGAGCCCTGAACTGAAGTCCATGTCCAAGCACAATCCAAGCAATCCAAGCAATCCAAGCATAAACCTAATTGTTAAACTGCATAAACCTGCATAAACCCTACTCCTATAGTCCTATACAGAAAGTACAAAAACAAACAGAACTTAGACTCAAACCTCTCAGTCCATTCTCAGTCCACCTTAGTGACTTCAGTCCACCTCAGTCTTGTCAGTTTTAGTTTATGTAGTGCGCACTTCATCCTTAGTGATCTTTGTCACTTCTTTTATAGAACTTGCGTCTCGTGAATGTGATTAATATGTACTATGTACGCATATCCATTGTCAGCTGAGATCACTGTAAATCTCGCAATTCAGCATTCGAAAATGCTGACTTTTTGAATTATCACGCGTGCTCGTCGACTTCTATTTGAGAATCCGTCAAAATGGTGGAACCAATTTTTGATTATCAATTTCGCCTAATACTGATTGGAGACAGCACAGTTGGCAAAAGCTCTCTCCTGAAATACTTCACCGACGGCAAGTTCGCCGAGGTATGTACGCAGTAGATACAACACAGTGCTTTTTTTGTCTTCTGCTCTGGCATAGAAACCAGAGGTTTGAAACATTTTTAGAATGCGTTCTAAATTTCCTGACATTCATGAAAAAATGAGGTAGTATCGTTAATTATTTGTCGACTTCTTTTGTTGTATAAGTATCAAATGAATCATTTGTGTGGAGTGTTGCATTTCATTCATGTGAAGCGACGCACTTTGCGTTTATTTAGTCAGGCTGGCTGTTACCATGAGTATAACGATAAAATTAATAGATATGCGAATTAAGAACAAACAACTTGTAATGTCTGGTTATTTTTAGTTAGGACAATATTTTTGGATAAAATAGAATTGGGAAAAAATATTTCGTTCATTTGTACGTTCAAAACTTCTGGTACATACTAAACCTATAATATATAGGAAATACAATTTGCGAAAAATACACGCTAATAAAGGCATCAAGAATCCTTAATTAACGGTCACTGCGTGATTTAAAAAATTTTAAGTATGTACAACCCACCTTCGTCTCAGTCTTTGGATCATTTATCCTGCGAAATTCATCGGAGACAAGAGGGACTTCAAATCAGAATTACTACTTTCTGGATTCCCTGGTCCAGGCGATGGTAGATAAGTCAAACTTCTTGTCTTTCAAAATCGTCAGAACAAATTTTCCGCATTTATCCAAATTTACAGGTTCTGATGATTTTAAATCTTGCGTTTGGCTCTCACAATATATACTTACAAAAATCTTGAAGGTCTTGATAATACCTAATTAGATAGCATTTCACTTCACTTCACAAGGCACGAATTAAAAAAAAATAATTGCATTGAAACTTAAAATCAGCCATATCTTTACTATAGAAATTTGAATTTATAAACTAAATTTCATGCGTAAATAATTAATTAAAAACAAAAATGTTTTTTTGGATAGAAATATCTTCACAATAGTGCAAAAAGAACTTTCCCAAAACTTATCAAACCGGTTAACTTTGTAATTTCAAACTCCGCCGTTAAGTCACAATTGTCCGCAATGTAAAAAATTTTCTAAATGTCTATATAAGTACTGCTAGTTCAGACTTTGCCACCTTTTAAACCTGAAGTACGATAGATTTTCTATCAAGAAAATCTGAAATAAACATTCGCACTTTTTCAAAACAAAGGCCACGAAAAAATCACAAGAGCTTAACCTCTAAAAACCCGAATCACGAAAAATGCCAAAAATTCACCTGAATTTTCTTTTCGCGACTTTTTATTCTTTATGGAAAAAGGAATTCGAAGTAATTAACTCGAATTTAGATAAAATACAACCGAAGAAAGTTCTTTTTGACCCAAAATCACGGAGCACGATCCGACGACGTGACCTCGAGAAAGGACGTTTCTCAACTATGTAATCTTGACTTGTCTTGACTGATGAACTGGACTCTTCATGTTCAGCACGTTCAACGTTGACCAACCGTCCAATTTGAAATTTATATACAAAATTTCAATTTGTGACTATTCAAATTCTGCTGAATATTTTTAGTTGAAACTTGTTAATTTTAGTAGAAAAGTGAACAAACTTTCTGCAAATGATATTGAGTCACAATATAAATCAATAAAATTAACAAAATTTTGAAAATTAATCATATTGCGAAGAACGAATTTAAAAATTGCCGTGCATGCGCACCACGAAAAATTTTGGTGGGCGGGATTGGAATAAAACTAACCTATTATTGTATATTATAAATAAATAAATGTTTTATGATTTTAATTAGTAATATATAATGGCCATAGCTACGTATACCAAAATTTCGGTGCGAATAGCCAGATTTTTTTGGTATATATAGAACTAGTTGAAAAAGGCCAGTCATATCGAAATTTTGGTATAAATGGTCAAAGTTTTGTGGTACAAGTGAATATTCTGCCATAAATAAAATACAATTTTAATTGATTTACAAAATAAAATGGACTAAAATATATTGTTTATTGAATTTTTCAGCTATCGGATCCGACGGTGGGAGTAGATTTCTTTGCTAGGCTAATAGAAGTTAAAGATGGTAGAAGAATCAAACTTCAACTTTGGGATACTGCTGGCCAAGAAAGGTTTAGGTAAGCATATCTTGTTGAATTTATTTTCCCAAATAATTGGAGTCAATGAATAATAGGTTGGATAAAGATTTTGGTAATCAAAATTGGGAGTTATTCAAGAATTTTGTTCTATTTGATATATCTATCTAATGAAAATAATACTGGCTACAAAAGTAGTCAAATAAAAAATTTTAAGGGCATAAAAAAACAATAATAAAATATTTCAATCAATTTTGGGATTAAGTTACAAAATTAATTTAAACTGTGTAATTAAAATTGTTTATATTTCTTGTATTTTTAAATACAATAAATATTCTAAAAATGCCAAGAAGTAAGTTATTTTTCTTTTCCTCAGGTCGATTACGAAGTCTTACTACAGAAACTCGGTGGGAGCTTTACTCGTGTACGACGTTTGCAATCGAGCAAGTTTTGAACACATACCCCAGTGGATGATGGAGGCTCGCAGACATATTGAGCCAAATCGTCCAGTGTTTGCTCTCGTAGGCTGCAAGCTCGACTTGGTAACGAATGGTGGTCTGCGTGAGGTTTCCAGAGAAGAAGCCCGAGCTTTCGCCGATCAAAATGGGATCCATCTCGTCGAGACTAGTGCAAAAACAGGAATTAATGTCGAAGAAGCTTTTCGAGCCGTCACTCAAGAAGTTTATAATAGAATACAATCTGGCGAATACAAAATTGAAGATGGTTGGGACGGGATAAAAACCGGCTATGCTAGACCTAGTGGTTTAGATTTCAATCTAGTCGAGGCTGAACCTGCAAAGAGTTCTTGTTGCTAAGTCAATTTTCAACGAAAAACGAATGCAGTAGAAAATTCTGACTTGTTGCAGATAATTTTTCAGTCTGCGGCTAATCATAATGACTGATCACGAGCTAAGAGAAATTGCAGTTTAGAAAATTGATTTTTATTCACGAGTTCTGCACTTACTTCTTGTTCGAATGGACTCGAATTTTTGGGAAAGTGAAACTGAATTTTAGATATGAAATAACGCTTCTTCAAAATAACTTTCAGTAAAAATAATGTTCTCTTATAACAAAAAATGATTAATCTAATTTAATGTTTTCTGTCGTGTCTGAAATAATAACTAATATTGAAATTAAATTTCAATTAGCCCTGGAAATTCATCTCATTTAGAGTAAAACAGAGTTGCACTGGATTTTTAATGCATGGAATATTTTCTATTGCATTCTAACTGCAAAAAATGACTTTCAAAATATATCGAACATTGTGTATAGAAATAGATATTGATTTGTATATAGTTTGTATAAATGATCTATGATACGTACATACTTTGAAATTAACACTAGGTGGAGAAAGGTAAAATTATCTAAAATGAGCTTTCACGAAAAATCTTTCGTTTTGTACCTTGATTCTGCCTCAAATCAATTCGAAAACTATTTTAATACTGCGTTTATTATAGAAAAAAATAAGTTAAGCCTATGTTAAAAGAATGAAATCGCCTATATAATCATTTAATATGTCCAAAAATAATTTTTCACTTTACTTCTATATTACGAAAAGTATGGGCTCTGAATTTCGAGAAATT
The DNA here is from genome assembly GCA_032164275.1 of Synergus coniferae. NCBI lineage: Eukaryota > Metazoa > Arthropoda > Insecta > Hymenoptera > Cynipidae > Synergus > Synergus coniferae. Next base: position 128,389 of record JAUEJJ010000018.1, on the reverse strand, counting down.
ATGTCGAATAATAATGTCACTTGTAACAAATATTTTATACTTGAAACATCTTTGTAATATTTAACATTTGTAGAATAGAGATTATTTACTGAATGGTATTTTATCTGGACTGGAAAACGAGAATTGGAAAAGTTTGCTGAAAGAGGAGAAATATTTGTTTCTTCTCTCAAAAAACTAAGAATGAAAATTGATCTACAGAAATGGTATAGTTATGGATGTATACTTAACTTTTAAGATACTATTTATGTAGTTAATCGAACGCAATCAGAAAAAGATGCAAAGCAATTTTAATGTTTATATACTAGACTGAAAGAGAAGATACATCTTCTTATTAAACGAAGTGACAAAAGCTATAGTTTTTCTATTGAAACCTCAAGTCAAACTCAATTCGTAACTGACTTCTTTTCTTAGTTCAGACAATCCCGCTTTGTGAAATACCGAATGCTAAAAATATTTTAGATTAAGAGAAGCTATTGTTGAGAATGGATTTTATGTTTCCAATGAGATAAAATTTCAAGTTGAGGTATTATAACTAAATTTGCAGGGTTAAAAGTAAAAAGTAGATAAACAAATATTTCAATTGTTAAAGTGGGATAAAAATTTTTCAAGGTAAAAATAAGTCAAAATGAATTCTCACAGCAAAAAACGAAACTAAAAGGACTAATCAGCATTCGTATTAGCATTCCGTTTTTACTCTGAGAATTCATTTTGTCCCATTTTTACCTTGAAGAATTTTTGTCCCACTTTTACAAACGAAATATTTTTATTCACTTTTTACTTTCAGCTTCATATTTATGACTAAATTTGAAATCTGGCGAAAAAAAATTTGTTCTTATGGTAATTACCACATGTTCTTAACATATAAGAAAAAAAAATATGGCTGAGTCTGATTTAGAAATTTATATATTAATTAAAACAACTTGAAAAAAATGATTACTAAAACTATGGAATTATAGAGTTTTTGTAAAACTCCGCAGTTGATGTAAAATAAAGAATGAATGGCATTTGCATAAAACTTTTATTATATTTTGAAATTTTCAATATTTGAGTTTTCAAAAAAGGCATTATAATTTTATATTAGTAATTATGCATTTTTCAAAAACAAAAATGTTTGAACTTAGAATTTATTTTCTAGATTTCTTTAATTTTTTTTTTGGTATATTTAGTCAAGATATTAATTTTTTTCAGATTTTCTATAAGAAAATGCAGAAAAATGAATGGAAAATAAAGTAAAAAGAACAACTTGAAATAGAATCGTAATTTAAATTTATGTTCTAAAAGGTTGGCCACCATGGCCCCTTGCGTGCGCAGTGCAGTTCAGT
>JAUEJJ010000018.1:96271-112382 GCA_032164275.1 Synergus coniferae | reverse complement strand
CTTTAATTATACGCTGTTGTCACAGTTGTGTCTGGTTGTGTATTATACTGCTTAGTTCAAAACAATTGATATATAAATCCTTATTCTTGTATGGTAAATAAGTACATACATTATCTACATTTTATAATCAACACCAGTCAACACATTTTTGACTTTTTGTGATGAGCGCGGAACAGCGCGGAAGTTCGAATTCTAGCCACTAGGAATGTGTACATTTTGACAATCAGCTGATCGACGATTGAGACGATCTTGGACGATCTCTAGAAAGTTTTTTTCTGTGGGTATAGTGTCACCTAATGGTGTTACAACACGTGGTTTAGGTATTTTTTATTTGTGTCCTATTGTTTATAACAATACTATCAATTTTAATGAAAATAACGTGTAATAGTGTTTAAAATTTAGTTCAACATGAAAAATTTAACGATTTATAGCCAAGATGTTTGTAAACATTCAAACATTGAGGAGTACTCAAAACATGAATTTTATTTTTGCTGCGTTAACCCTGATAACGACGATTTTTATTTTGGCACACAATATGGAATAGATTTGATACCTTCAAATAAGGAAAAGCCAACACATTTTTTGAATTTTGAAAATTTCGGTGACTTTTGTCCGGTTGCCATGACCAGTGTTTATGATCGAATCTTTTTTGCCTTCGCGCGTGGGAAACTTCTGAGTGTTGATATTAGAGACTCTGAAAATTGTGTTTTTGAAGATACAGAAATGAATTTGCACTGCATGAATATAAGTCCAGATCAGGATATCATTGTCCTGGTTGATAAAGAAGGGACTGTCACTACTTTGGACGTGAATTTTCAAATAATGGCCAAGGTAAGCTTTTATTCAATGTCATTATTTGTAATATTTTAATTGTATAATACGTACCGATATCATAGACTTTTTATATTTTAGACCAACTTACATACAACAAAATTCGGAGAAAAGCAGTTCGTTACAGTTGGTTGGGGAAAAAAAGAAACACAGTTTCATGGCTCTGAAGGAAAAGCAGCTGCGAAAGTAAAACCAACAATTATTACCAAATCTGAAACGGATGATGGAACAACGAGAATAACTTGGAGAGGTGACAGCAGCATGTTTGCTGTCAGTTTTATAAATAACGAAACTGGTACTCGACAATTTAAAGTTTTTAACCGAGAAGGTGTCTTACAATACACAAGTGAATTATTAGATGGTTTGGAGGAAAACATCTCTTGGAAACCTTCAGGAAATTTAATCGCAACTACTCAGAAGCAACCGAACAAACACGTCGTTGCTTTATTTGAAAAAAATGGTTTAAAGCACAGAGAATTCGCTTTGCCTTCGAATCTGAAGCTCAAGGTTTAAATTTTATGTTGATATTTCTTTAGAGATGGATTGTTACTCAAAAACTGCATGACTACAACAAAATAATTTATTTACAGGTAAAAGACTTACTTTGGTCGTCAGACTCAGAAGTTCTAACAGTCTGGTCTGAAAATTTAGAAACAGGAGGCACGATTTTACAGCTTTGGACAGAAGGAAATTATCATTGGTATTTAAAGCAGACGATGACATTTGATAAGGATACTCCAGTGATTTACGTAACTTGGAGTTCGGCTCCTAAATCCGGAAAGAAATTAATAATTTTGACACAGAGTCATTTAATAACTTATACTTTTCGTTGGACAATTGATCATAGTCGAGGACGAGATTTGCCAGATAAAGCTGTTGTCGGTGTTATTGATGGAGAAAAGGCCTTACTTACAGGTTTTAAAGATGGCATTGTGCCACCACCTATGGCTCAACGGACATTGGAAGTCAACGAAGCAATAAATGCTATTCTTTTTGCTCCCGCTCATATTAAAAATGAATGTCTTATTAATTCAAATGCAGTAATTTGCGTTTTGGATAATTATCGGCTGGCTCTTTACATTGACACAAACGTAAGTCACCATGGTCTAAAAACAATATTCTATATTTTTCTTTGTCGTCGCCTGTCGTCGCTAATAATTTAATTTTATTCCCAAGGAATCTGATTTGCAGTATACATTTTTCAAGACATATAACATTGAATGGAGAAATGAAAACCTTTTGAATGTAGGTGTGCCACTAAGTCTGCATCACTTTCTCTGGTTTAAAGAGGATATCGTTTTATGTTCCGCTGTGAATAATTCCAATTACATGATTTGCGTTATTCGTTTAGAAGACCTAAATTCCACAGATGGTGGTCGTGCTTTTATTGAAAAAGAATACAAGATGGATTCAGCAGTGGATCATGTTGTTCCTTCTCCAGATAAAAGTACAGCCTATATTGTCGTAAATGGAAACGTATTAAGATACACAGATGACAATAAATTCATTTTAACTGAAATAAAATTACCCGAGCAGTGTATCAATGTCGAAATTGTCAAGATAGAAAAGAAGGATGTGATTATTTCTCTCAGTCAGAAGCATCGTTTATTTATTGATGGAATACAAGTTTCCAATAATATCACTTCTTTCTATGTTCATTCGGATTTCTTGCTTCTTACAACTTTACAACACACCTTGATTTGTTTTCCACTCAGTGAGAAAGGATTGAAGCAGATTACTTCGTGTGACTTGACTCTTCAGCCTTGGGAGAATGGCATCAACGAAATTATGCCTTCTGGTTTGTCTCAATCTTCTTATTTTTAATTCTTAATTATTTAGAATAATTCGAATATTAATAAAAATACTGTTTTCTAGAATTGAGCATTAGACGGGTAGAAAGAGGTTCGAGCTTGGTTCTTGCAATTCCAAAAGACGCCCACACAATTCTGCAAATGCCTCGAGGGAACTTGGAGTGCATTCAACCCAGGAGGCTTTCTTTACACATAATTGGGTTCCACATCGACAATCTAAATTACAAAGCAGCTTTTGATCTAATGCGAAAGCAGCGCATCAATTTAAATTTAATATACGATCACAATCCCGATTCATTTATCGAAAATGCACATAAATTCGTTAGTGATATTGATAATGCAAATTGGCTCAACTTGTTCCTCTCCGAGCTCAAGAATGAAGTCGTTTCTCAAACAACTTATTCTAGCAGTTATCAAGATCAAATTTCACGTGAAAAGGAATCTGAAAAAGAAAATGAAACTGGTACGAAATCCAAGGTCGAAAAAGTCTGCGATACCCTGAGAAAAATAATGGAAGAGAAGCAAGATTCTGATCGTTTCGTGCAACCGATTTTGATCAGTTTAGTTAAAAAACAGAAAACTGTTGCTTTCGAAGATGCTTTAAGTAAAGTGAAACAGATAAAAAGCAAGTCAAATTCTACAGAAAAAGAAGAAAGCATTTCTGCAGAGGAAGCTCTAAAATATTTATTGTATTTAGTAGATGTAAATGTTTTATTCGAGACTGCTTTGGGAATGTACGATTTCGATATGGCGATGTTCATTGCTCAGCAGTCTCAGATGGATCCGAAAGAGTATATTCCTTTTTTGAATCACTTGATGCAACTGAAGGAGAATTATATGAAGTATAGTGTCGACAAGCATCTTAAACGATACGAGAAAGCTTTGGAGCACATTTCCAAACTGAAGGATAAATTCAACGAGTGCTTGGAATTTGTTAAAAAGCACGATTTGTACATGAAAGCTTTAAGTTTTTTCGATACGAAAAGTAACGAATACAGAGAAATAGCTGCAGCTTATGGAGAATTTTTTATGAGCAAGGCGAAATATCAGGAAGCTGGAATTATGTTCCACAAGGCTGAATATCTTAAAGAAGCTCTTAATGCTTATAAATTAGCTGGAAATTATCAAGAAGTTATTATTATCGTTGTCAAAATGAAACTCAGGTTTATAAATTTATTGAGGAGTTATAATTAAAATAGATTCACATTTTTAGTTAAATTTTAATTATTTTTGATTTATTATTTCAGTTTAACAGAGTCCTGTGAGATTTACGAACAATTGGTGACTCGATTGAAGGAAGACAAGAAATTTAAGGAAGCTGCAGAAATTTTGAAGGATCATTTACAGAAAACCGAAGATGCTGTAGCTGTTTTGTGCGAGGGAAAAGTATGGCGAGAAGCTTGGAAGCAAACGCACTGCATGAAACGTTTAGATTTAATTGGTTAGTTAGACTTTAGTTTATGAAATTATATTTTAGTTAAAACTTTAATTTACTTTTCAGTTTAATTTTCTTTCCACTTTTAGAAACTCATATAAAACCTGGCGTGCATGAACACGCGAAAGATCTAATTTTCCAAATTCAAAAGAATAAAGAGGAATTTTGTAAATACAAGACCAGACTGGCTTATATCAGATCCGATGTTTATATCAAACAAATGCAATTCAGGAATGAAATTCAATGTGATAATGAGCCAGATACTGCAAAAGGTTTTAGTGATCTAATCAGTGAAACAAACAGCGTTGCTGGTTCCACAATAACTAGAACTTCTCAAGCTTCTAAATCATCTGGGTATTTTGATTTACGTTCTTTTATACATTTGATTACATTCTTATTATATTTTTTTAAGTCTAATTTGCAAATTTTTATTTGTAGGAGGACTTACAGGTCGAGTAAAAATCGTAGAAAGCAGGAACGAAAGCTAATGAATATAAAGGAAGGAAGTGTTTTTGAAGATTTAGCTCTGCTTCGAGCTTTGCATCAAATTATTTTTAATACTTACACACAGAAAGGTTTTTATCTTAATTTTTATTTCATACTTGAAGAATTCTTTAGTTTTTTAATTAATATTATTTTAATTTATAGATGAAGTCAATTTGGTTTCACAAATGTTATTGAACTTTAATAACGATAAACTTGCAGAAGAATTACATAATATTTTCACTTCATTTTTGAGTTTCATTGAACATGGAAAATCTGAAATTTGGATTAAGAAGGAGGCAGAAGAAAAACTTGGAATGGTACCTCTATCTTCATTAGAAGTATCTAAATTGCTTCTTTCTTGTAACATATACTAATATTTTATTTTACAGAAAAACGAAGAGAGATTTGAAAGTCAACAAAATCAACTACCGATTAATTTAGTTGGTAAGTGTTTCTAATTTAAAAATAAATTATAATTTGATTCAAAAAACTGTTAATCATACTTTTTCTTATAGAGCCTCATATTTTGTACCCCCCTGAACGGAAATCTAAATCTTTGGGACTGGACATTTTTTCATCAAAGAATATAGATATGACGTCTTAAATTGTGGACTTTTGCATTTTAAATGTAGAAATTTATTTTTTACAGTAATAAATTTATTCTGGGAAATAAACGTGTTGAACATTTAAATGTTTAATTTCCTGTTCCATAATTTTAAACATAACATAGAAAGAAAATAAAGGAAATCAACAGAAATTTGGATTGATGACAGATTTATTTACAAAATGACAGACGAAATGTTTTAGCTCCTAAATTAAATTCAGTCGTTTGTATCGTAAAATGTTGACTAAAATGTAAATCGAAGGAACGCTTTACTTATAGTATCATTTTTTTTTCTATATTGCTATAAACCTACACTTTTTGATTTTACAATCGTCCTCGAGTTTTGGAACGGACAGCTCAAATGCTCACTTCGATAGATTTTGCATCAAATTCATCTTTTAATCCCTTTTAAATTGCAGAAAATATTTCTATATTCCTAAAGTCTGTTAAATTTTTGATAATATACAATATATAAAAAAAATATAATAAAAAAAATTGTATGCAGCGGCCAACGAAAGCAAACTATCGATAGGTTTTTTTTTTGTTGAAAATAATGTTTTCAACAGTGGAAAAGTAAAAAGACCTCAAAAATGACGGTTGAGAGTCAACCTTGGTACATTTTATGCTACCGATAGATCGCGGTCTCCAGCTTTTCTTCACCGACGTTAGTTTAACTTTCTAGAAAACATAGATACTTACGACTCTAAATCGCATGTAAAATTTACTTAAAAAGTATTTTGCGCTCACGTAAATAATTAGTCATTTTTTCCATATTAATCACAAATTATTTAAAAATAATATTTAACTTCAATGCACCAGATTCTTCAAACGACTACCAAACTAATATTTTCGTGCATACTCGTCGATGAGGCAAGCAGATTACAAATTAAAATTAATATATTTAGTTGTTTTATAAAAAATATTTTCACAATCGTCTGGCTACACACAGAAGCTAAAGTAATCGAGATAAAAAAAGCTGTCAGTTATATTGATGCTTTTTATATTTCTCGCAAAAGTCAAATTACCCAATACTCCATTGTAAGTAGCAATCTAAATACACCTTTTCAGACATAATAGCTACTCAATTGGTAAACTTCTCCCCCTCTTGGCAGTAAATCCTTGTTTCAACAGACGAAACAACTTCGTGTGCAGTTCAAATTGCGTGCATAGAAATATAGACTTAGGTATTGAACGTTACCTTGGTTACTTCTTTCTCAAATTCACAAGAGCTTATCGATCGATTTTCTTAGCTTAAAGTTTGAGTCCTTGCTATACCTATAATTCACTTCAAGCTTGCTACTTTCTTGCTAAGGTAAGCATCGTAGGTGATTTCAGTTCTGTTCGCAAACTGACCCTCATATTTTTCGTTAGTGTGTACTTCTTCCTCACTGCTTGATACTTGCTTTTCTCGGCATCGACGACCACGGAAGCGATGTCATGAACTACGGGCAAAACTTCTTCTCTAGTATAGGTTGTGTAATGCCTCAATGTGTTCGTCCAAATTGCTTTGCCCTCGTCGCATTCTTCATTGCCAATAACACTAGAATCATAAATAATTCATCAGATTAAAAATTACTTTCCGGTTTCCAAATATTGCTAGAAATGTATAACAAATTTAAAAATTAACTCACAAGAAGGAGAGATACATCGATGCAGCAGCAATAAGACTAGGCAGATAGTGGCAAGTTTCGATATGCACAAGACTCAATTCCAAGAAGTATTTGGCCATAGTGTGGTGAATAGCAAGAGCCTGAAACAATACATAATTCACGAATTAAAATAAACGAGACATCAAATTTTATTGATTGTAAAATTTTTGCTTCAGGTGAATTCTTACCTTTCCCGCCTTACTGTATCTTCTTAAAAAGTGAAGAGGCAGTGGTTTGCCAAAGGAGTAGTTTAGGGTCCTTACGATAAGCATTTCCATCTGGAGGATTTCCGTCTTCGAGTATGCGTTATCAGTAATGTAAACAAAATCACTGATATCGGGAGAGTACATCTCTTCGTACTTGCTGGCTATGAACATGGCAGTGACTCCTACCAATTGTAACCTCTTTCTATCTATCGACCTGAATGACTGAAAAAAGAATCATATAAATCAAATTAAACTTCAAAATTTTTAGAATAATTTGAGAAGAAAATAAAAATTGTTAAACGTTTTCTTTAACAAACCTGTAAAAAACGATCAATGATTGAGATGGTTAGGTAGAGTGTTTCTTGCATTAAGCGAAATTGTTGATGCACCTCGACTAGCCAGTCGACGAGTACACACCTCATTTTAGGTGTTACTTCTTGTCCCGATAAGAATCCCTTTTTAATGGGAAATTCCTTCTCTAGCTTCCTCAAATAAGAATAAATGTCGTTGCTGTAGATAGATACTAGGATGGGATTATCTCTGTCATCTTCATCGATGTCTTCTACTTCAAGGAGATCGGATGAAAAGGATTCTACTTCTTTCTTTAGTTCAACTTCATTCTTTGTTTCAATAAGTATATCACTTTTTACCACCGGTTTCACGACCTGAACTGGTGGCTTGTCCAATATTTTTTCTAATTCTTTGTTGCTTTGTTGCTTGAGTGTAGGCTTCTTCACAACATTGTTAGGCAGCAGACTAGATTTGTGAATTGGCTCAACACCTCTGCTAATCGTTACCTTGTTGCCAATTTCTCCCAATGCAGCTCTTCGTGTTGGCTTCGGGACGCCAATTGCAGTCTTTGCATTCTTCACGTTCTCTTGGTTGATATTCTGGAAATTGTTAGAGAAGTGCTTTTTTAATTTTTAATTTTTATTAATGTTGATATAATTAGTATCAGTAGATAAATCTAATAATTTTTTATTGAAACGCTCAAAACAGAATTAATTAAAATTTACAATAATTCATCAAGTTAACAATGTCTTCCCAGAGTGTAATATTTATTAATATTTGTGATTGTAATTAGTCCAATAAAATTTCCAGTCGATGATTTCTCAGAACCGTTTGCCATTCACAAGAGTACAATAGAATCCGAATATTATCAACGCAAAATATTTACGTGATGAAATATTAATTTGTAAATATTTTCAAATTCGCCTTATCAGAAATAAACTTATAACCTATAATACCAGAAAGTTAACCTCCAATGATGAATTTTATACAGTAAAAATTAAATATTTAAAATGGCTTCAACCAAGTGTTCGTAACTGAATCATAATTTAAAAAATGCATTGATTTATCTTTGATTTATGAATATTTAATAAATATTCACAAAAGAGTGGGAATATTTAGGAATTTTTATGCTGAAAGTTGAGTACATAAATAGAATTAATTCTTTTTCTACATAATGATGTAATTTTTCCCATCGACCTGACGTCCATTCGTCAGTCATTTGGAAATTAAGAATAAATATGAAAAAACAGGATTTCTGAATAAAAAGCAATAAAATAATACTTCTATGTTGCAAATTATCTTAAAAGAAATCATTGACCTTGAGAAATAGATTGATGAAATTACGAGACGCAAGTTTTTTGATTAAAAAGCTAGCCGAGGGTATTTAAACGGCTCCCTAACGGTCACGCATTCCTTGCCAACGCGTTCCTCCTCAAACCGTTTTTCTTGTATGAAAAATGTTGACTCACCGTAGTAACTGCCATTCGATTTCTCAACGCCATCGTCAGCTTCTATCCTCCAGATAATTATTAAAGAACTCAAAAAATAACGTTCAACGAAGCCAAAGCCTACCTCCGATTTCTAAACAACGGACTTTTCCTCGACAACGTCCTCGTTTGAAATTTGAATTTGTTTAGCTATATGCTGAAGTAACTTTCTGTAGACAAGACAAGACGAGTGGGGAAGGAGTGATTGGGAGAGGAGAGGAAGGAGGCAAACAAGCAAGCGTCAAGCGTACACGCCGGAAGTCAAAGCCGAAGTGTATCGAAGTTGGGCGAACTTGACCGAGTCACGAAATCTCGAGCTCCGCCCCTCCGCCTCCGAGGCCGTGCCACCGAAATTCCACTTCCAGTTTCCACAGTTCCACAATGCCCTGAAGTTTGCCTGAAGTCCATGGTTTGTTGTTTCTTTTTGTTTGACCAGGTTTTGACACTTGTTATTACTGTCTGTTACTGTCAAATAACAAATATTTGTAATTAGAACAGTTCAAGAAAAGAATTAATTCGTGTCTGTAAAATCAAATCGGAATATAACTGAAGTGTGTGAAAATCTGCAGTATATATTATTAATCATTTTTGCAAGATGAAGAGGTTAAGTGCTTCAAAACTTTGACATGTGTCACTGCTGATATTATTATTGTCATCTAATTGTTATAGAAAAATACATTGTTTTGTTTTTATTGTACTGTTCAGTCTTTTAAGGCAATATGTCGATCAATGTTGATATAAGGCTAAAACGTGCCAGTAAAATTTATCACGAAGGGGTAAGTTTTACACGAATTTAGCTTTTTTCAGTTTCAAAACTGGTCTTTAATTTTTGGTTTTACAGGAGATTGTTACGGGATTAATTCTGATACAAACAAATTCGGATATCAAACACGATGGTATTTTTCTTACGATGGAGGGATGTGTTAATTTACAGCTCAGCTCCAAAACCGTTGGCATATTTGAAGCGTTTTATAATTCTGTAAAGGTAATTTAACATTAAAATCAAACTTAAAATTTTTCAAAAATAATTTTATAAACGTTATTAGAAGTTAAGGAATTTTATGCCATTTTCTTTTAGTAACCTTTTATTCATTTTAGCCGATACAATTGGTGCAGTACACTTTGGATGTAGCTCCTTCGGGAAAAATCCCTAGTGGAAAGACAGAAATTCCTTTTGAATTACCACTGAAGCCAAGAGGTAGTAAGACTCTTTACGAAACTTATCATGGAGTTTTTGTAAACATTCAATACATGATTCGGTGTGATATAAAGAGAAGCTTTCTAGCAAAAGACGTGAGCAAATCTTTGGAATTCATCGTAGAAGATAAAACTAGTTCCAAATTGGCTAAGGAGCAAATAAAATCTGTACCATTTAAAATAATGCCTGAATCTCTTCACAATACAAGAGACAGATCCAACCTACCTCGATTCTGTATTTCTGGCAAACTAAACTCATTATGCTGCAAATTGTCTGAACCATTAACAGGAGAGGTAAGACTTGATTAAATTATTACAGGAATTCTAGAGCTAATTTGGAAGTTTCTAAACACCTTATATTTTAAATTTTTCAATAAGTGATAAGAATTAGTGAGGATTGTTTCATGCTTTAAGGTAGTTATTGAACACTGCGAAGCTGTGATAAAATCAATAGAATTGCAACTCGTAAGAGTAGAAACTTGCGGTTGTGCTGAAGGTTATTCGAGAGATGGTAAGTATAAGTATATCAAATTTTATTATTTTTATCAATGATATTAAAATTTCTAGAAATTTTGAAATCAATTTTAGCTACAGAAATACAAAATATACAAATTGGCGAAGGTAGTGTATGTACTGGACTTCCAATACCGATTTACATGATATTTCCACGTCTTTTTACGTGTCCAACGCTGACTACGAGTAATTTTAAAGTTGGTAAGGCAGAAACAATAAGAGCAATAATTCCATTAAATTCTAGCACAATTAATAACAATATTTTCACATTTCAGAGTTTGAAGTAAATCTCATTGTCGCATTTGAGGACGATTATCTAGTAACTGAAAACTTTCCTATAATTTTGACAAGATACTAATTCAAAAATTATACACGGAATGGATTAAGAAAATTGTCGATAGAACAGTGTAAAATATATTTTACATAAAGATTATTCTTTGTGTTTAAGTATGTGTAAATAAATAGAATTTAAGCAAAAAAACTTATTTTCCGACATTTAAATTATTCTCTAGATGACAAACGAAATTTCCAAAAGTCTATCAATGTAAGTTATGTTGAATTAAACTACTCCAAGCCAGCTCTTTGTATAAACAATCTGTAATACTTCTCAACGTGTTTGTTATGCGTTAAACCAACAGAAGCCAATAAGACGACGTAACCAAGCACGAAGGTTAGAAGCTTGTGTTTTCGGAACCATGCGAGCACGCCTGTTTTGTTTGACTCTCTGAAAAAAAACGGTTTTGAAACTTAACATTAATCTTTAAAAATTTCAATTAATCTGCATTACCTTGATGAGTTGAACTCTTGGCTGTAGACCAATAGGTAACGAATTCGTACTAGTTCGCTATTGATGACTAGGTAGTACTTATTTGGAACTTTTCCACCAACTGCATCTGGCACCATATGTCTCTCGTTATCTCCTTTAAATAATAGTGTATCATTTTAATTAAATACATAACGGTACCAAAAACTAAATTTGAGACATTATAATTACCGGAATCTCCTCGTTTAACATCAGGATGGTTAATAAGTTCACAAAGTGCAACGCAACTCATATCACTGCCCAAAAGACTACCTCCCCATCCATAACCAACAGGACTGTATGGTAAACTTACTCCTAGTTCACTCGAAAAATAAATACCTTTCCCAAATAGTGAATTCTATAAAAGAAAATATGTAAAATATATAAAATCTCTTATTCAATTAATCTTTTAATAAGTTAAAGTAAATTTATAAAATACAATTTTAAACTTTACTTTGCACATATTTTGTTGCAATCCATAATGTATAATGGAATGAAAATTTTCCAGGCGACTGCCATGGTAGGCGTAAAATGATGCATGTCCCCGAGCTAATGCTCGCCACTTTTCTTCCAGAGCGGAGTGCTTTACACTAGCGACTTGAAAAATTAGGTTTGGAGGAGCTACATGCATTTCTGAAGGAACCCTTCTCAATACTGAGTCAAACTAAATTTAAAAAATATAATACGTGATTAGAAAAAAGCTTTTTACCAAGGGGAACATTTCATATAATACTTACGCATTCCTTATTCACACTTTTTATGTGAGGATCTCTTAATCGCACCAGCACCCAATACAGTAATTCTATCACTGGACCATAATTTTCGTAAACATTTGATTCGTGAAGTTCTTGGTATAAGATGCCCAGTGGTGGGACTGTTTCTAGCGTTTTTCTCTAAAATTAGAAGTTTAATTTAAATAAATTTCTGCTCTTTTGTATATCTTTAATTAATGATTAAGGGCATATCGTGTTAAAATTAAATTTGCTGTTATGACAATTACCACATGCCCTTAATAAGGTAAAGTCTAAATAATATCTCAAACTTTAAATACCAAAGCATCAATATCCTTGCACTCGTTCTTTATGTACATCGGTGGGAACGGTTTAAGACAACTATCATACCGATATGTGTGACAGGCAGCGAAAAATAGAGACCACTTTAAGTCTGCCGCTTTTGGATCCTTTTCCAATATATGTTTAAGAGATAAGATTTTTTTTTCCACGTCTTCCTGTAATACAGTTGCTTCAAAAAACTCTGTGTGTTTCGTATCACTCTCAATTTTGAAAGGTTTTCTTGCTAAAAAATCTTCATTATTAGTTGGAGTTATTTCTGCATATGCCATACTTATTGACAATATTGTTGCTCCTAAAATTAATTAATTATTAATTAATAATGTATAATTGAGCATGTAAATGAAATATTCTAAATTGGAAAAATGTCGCTCTTTAAAAAAAAATTTATAAATCTCTTAAAAAATTGTTTATTTTCACGTTTGTTTGATCTTTGAACCAAAAACTTACACGTCAACTTAAATGATTGAGACATTATCAAAAAGTGATAATAAAATTCGTTACAACACGCTGAATTTATGTGACAGGAACAGAAAAATTTTAGAAAAAATTAATAATTTTTAAAATAATTTACTTACGTTTCGGCTACGGGAAATTTATTTTTATGCGGCAAAAATAATTTCTTAGTAAATTCCTTGATCCATTGCAAAATATAGGTGTAAAAATCGCTACAAACTGTTTTGTGTTGTCTTTTGTCGTGTCAAGGAAACTCTCTGAAGTGAGGAACTAAACTCAATCGTAAACTGGGCATTTCATTTGTATCAATGCACTTTTTCATAAGTAATTTGTTTAAACCTGTAGGAAAAAGCATATTATATTAAAGATTTGCAACTACAAAGTATTAAATATACACTCAGCTTAAAAAATATTATTTTTTAAGTGTTTCAATTGTATCAGATTAAGTGTACTTTAATGATTAAAAATTAATTTGAATTTACCACCAACTAACCACTTCCGTGCCCTCTTGTGGAGGTTTTTACAAATTTCAAAACTAGCGCCAAAAATTGCAATCTGTCACCAAAAATCACTAGGTAAGAAGCAAATTGTTTTACAAAATTTTTATTTATAAATTATCGAAACATTTCTCGTAGAAAGACATGTTTTTTACTTTAAATAATGAGCATCTCCAATACAATTTTCCTTTTACTTTTACCCTTTTATCGTTTACCGGCGCCGAAACACACGTGAGAAGTCCCTTTCACTTTCTAACCTTTCTAACGGTTCTTCTTTATTCTGTAAGGAGTTTAACAGTAAAACTAATAATCCTTTAGCCTTTTGAATTAAAATAATTAGCTTCTACCCTTAGGAACCGTAAAATTGTTGTTTTCCCGGCAATTATAAACTCCTAGAAAAATATGGGTATTTAGCTAAACACAATTGGCAACATTGCAATTCAATGTCATGCTTCAAGGTAAACTATCCAGATGACGTCAGTTTAACAAGTGGGAGTGGATGGATGGATGTCGGCAACCGTGGTGGTTTTCACGAATCGCGCTCGAAATCTTTAGAAAACTAA
This sequence comes from Synergus coniferae, assembly GCA_032164275.1. Lineage (NCBI taxonomy): Eukaryota > Metazoa > Arthropoda > Insecta > Hymenoptera > Cynipidae > Synergus > Synergus coniferae. The sequence continues at coordinate 98,484 of JAUEJJ010000018.1, read as the reverse complement.
ACCGTTTCGATGCAATAATGTTGCGCGTTTCTTAGCGATGTAGTGTCGTGAAAAGTGAAGTTGTTTCGCACGTGCTTTTCGGTATATGGAAAATCACCGAAAATCGTGTGCGCATGTCCGCATCCGATGACGTCACGAAAATTGTGGTTTTGATCAGGCTTGTTCGGTTTTTTTTTTTGGTACAATAATGTTGCTGTGCGAAGTTAAATAATTCGTGAAAAGCTGGGGGAAACCTTGTAAAAATCAAGATACAGCCAGAGAAAATTGTGAGTAGCCAAAATTTCTTGTCATGTTTATCAATTCGAAATTCAGTCTGACAATGTGCAGCCTGTCTGTTGGACATGGCCTTCGGTATACATATGACATTGAGTTTCGTTTTTGGCAAAAAATCAGCTTCTCTCCCGCTTGTTTTTCCTTGCCAGAGTCCGCTATTTGCATCTGCTGGATCTTCAAAGAGAAAGCTCAACTCTCTGGAGATCCAGTTTTGCTGTTTTCGAAAGATGTATCGATGTACTTACGTTGTCATGCGAGATATATTGATCTTGTTTGCACACTACTGGATGGTGCAGACTGCAGACTAGAAAAATATAATGCTTCGCCGTCTTATTACTGTGTTTTTCCTACAGATTCACTCCTCTTTTCTCTCCAGATTTCATATCTTAAATCTTCAACTTTTCTATGGTTCATGTCAATATTTTCAACATCTTGAAAGCTTGAAAATGTAGACAAATCGCATAATATTTTCCGTTTTGTGAGCTCTGTAGATTTCATGTATTTTATTGTTTCTAATTGGTTCGATATTTAAGACCAGATTTTTTGGAGTATTGAGTGTTTTTGCTGTCATTAACTTTAGTTTTAAAATTACAAGTCCAGAGAATTAATACTTTGCTGATAAGATTGAAATATGATTATGTGATTCTTGTGAAAAACATTATCCAGCTAATGTTTCATTTTTTGAAATAATATCTTTAAAAAAAATCCATAAAGTGCTTTTCTATTTTCTATGTTTTCACTAGATAACAAGACATATTAGAAACTTAACAAAAAGACAATCAACTGTTTCATTCAGTGAAGTTTGCTGTTTAATTTAAGGGTATGTATGTAATATTTCTAATATTTTATGTAATATTTTATTATAAGAGCAATCATTTAGTTTTGCCAAATTTACCTTTGCAATAATAAATGTTTTTCACAAAAACTGGATAATTTATCTCTATATGAAACTGAGGTAAATTGCCTAGTTTTAACAAAAATATTTACATATTATTGCGAGCTTAGTTAGCGAAATTAAGTGTACCCTTATAATAATTAGCACATGTCCTTAACAACAATTGGATTATTTGAAGATGAAACCCACGTTCTTAAAGCTCAAATCTACTTTGATGTTGTTTATCTGGTTTTTGAAAATCTAATTTATTCTTTTTTCTACATATAAATTCCATTAAGGAAATGGTTTTCTTATTTATTTGAAGTTTTGAACGTTCAAAACTTCTGGTACATGTTTTCACCATTATTCTGATTAAAAGCCCTATCTTCTATTTGATAGCAATGTTTTTTTTCGTTTTAAAGAGTACATAAATCATTTTCCCGGCATAAAAGTTCTTTTTGTATTTACTATTTTTGTTTTCTTCTTACATACTGTTTTTCTGCTATTATCTATAATAAAAACGGTAATTTATACATTGATAGTATGTAAATTTAAACAGCTGGAGTACTTCTGTAAAAGGTATTAGCACAATGTTAAGAGTAATAATAAGACATAAGTTTTCACATTGCGTTCAGCTATGAATTTTCTTATTTGTTTAAAGTGAAGGCAATAACAAAGTAATGAGAGAAGATACATTTTATCACTTTAGTATAATTTTTCAATGAAAAAAGTTTCTTTCAAGTATGTTTCCATTTAAAGGGAACATATCTTCACATAAGTTATATATTAATAATTGTGATAATTTACATGTGATAGAGGGAAATCGTGAACACGCAAGGGGAAAACGTAAAAGGAAATAATTAGTATAAAGAAGGTGAAACAACAAATTTTCTTAAAATTTTTCACGTTCTTTGAATATGCGACATACACATTTGTGAATTTACATACGAGATCTGTGCATGATGTCGCCATCTGTTAATTCAAATACTGTTGTACTTTGCATCGGTAAAGTAGAAAATTAATCGTATTTATGTAAATGCAAGTAATCTTGTTTACATACTTGTTT
>JAUEJJ010000018.1:66572-87523 GCA_032164275.1 Synergus coniferae | reverse complement strand
ACTCGAATTATTCCGATCAAACTTATGTCACTTTATAGGTTTTACCACAGGAAAAAAGCAGTGCATATCGAAAGACTGATATATTTTTCCCATCAATTACGACAATTTTCAGCATGAATACACTCATAGTTCAATTATTTCGAATACTTTAAACATACTGACGCACGCAGGCACATCAGAATATTATTGTCCTGCTTAGCGACTATTGTATAAAATAAATCATTCACATCTGGCACTCCGTCTCGGAAAAAAATCGAGATGAGACGGGATGAGACGAGACAAAGCGAGACGGGACAAACCGAGAAAAGGGGAGAGGAGAGCGAGACCTGCGAGACAAAACCGAGTAAGGACCGAGACGAAACCTAGACAGACTCGGTTTGTCTCGTCTCGGACGGCATCACTAGTCAAAAGCAGATCTTATTGATTCAAATAGATTGTACTATAATTCAAATAGATATATTATCGGTTTCACAGCATCACTATCAAGCCAAAATATGTCCTATTGCTTCATTGAATATTCATTTGAATCAATAGTATCTGCTTTTGACTGAGCGCGAAAGTGCGTACTTTTGATTCAATAGCATTTTTTTTCTCAGCGTATATATTCCAAATTTATAAAGAGCTTTCGCCACTATGCGACACTCCATTTGAACCGCCTAGGTTGATTTGCCATGTCCATGATTCATTCTTAAAAAATGAAAAAAGATAATTAAGAATTAACTTATATTCCTTCGTTCAAGGAGGTAAAAAATTGTCGCGTGCCCGTACAGTCACTTTGAGTACCGAGAAATTAAAGAGCGGGACTCTCTTGGTTTAATTTAAGCCGTAAATCTCAGTCTGTAAAAAAAGGGCCGGCTGCATAACACGTATGCAGGTTTTAATTGTAAACTTCCGGTATGACTCAGCGAGTGGCTTAATAGAAATTGGATCTGGCCGGATTACAAAAGTGATTCAGATAATCTGAAGAACTCCCGATGAATGAATGGCCGACCAACAAAAAACTGCTCTACAATCTCAATTTTTTTTAAGTGCGGAGGGGTGATAACTCTATTTAGCAATTGGAAGAATTCCCTGTCAAACGACTCATTAGTTTTTATTAAAATTCAAATAATTATTCATTTGGAGATGAACTCAATTTAAAAAAAGAAGGTGTCGCATTATACCTGCTAGCATGCAAGTGACATTCACTTGTTATGTATGAGAACGTGCGATGATGGCGTCCAGGAAGATTACAATCTGGACGAACGCCATTTATTCGCTTATACTAGATTGAATAATGAAGGAACGATCTCATATAATTAGAGCCACAAAAGGCTTAAAAATGAATTAATATTATCATTTCATTTATTGTTACTTAATTATTTAGATTTATGGATTGTTTCAATTTTCTGGACTCTTAAAATATTGGTTTTCCTATCTTTAAAATTCAAGAGAAAATGGAGAAAATATTTTTGTTTCTTTAGAAACGTAGCAACTTGAAAATTTGTCCACACAAATGGAAATATGTTCATTTTTCACATTTGACTTTTATGTTTCATTCTCGGGAACAGCTGAAAAATTCAGGAGATTGAAGAAGACTCAGTGTGGGTCACATTTTGCTGTCAAGATGTGGGACACTGGTGGTGATTTTTCATCATGTGCCCTAGAGAGATGACGGGAGATTAAACATGAGAGTCCAGTGAGGTCCCCCCTTAGTTTTAAAGTTTGGGCGCATTGGGAGATTTTCGTTCGGGTTGTGCATCACATTAAACGAACGTCGGGAAAGCAGCGTAGGCGGTGATCCACCCCACACGTGGCCCCTCTGGCCGAGTGTGGGACATGTGTTTTCCAGCCTCCTACAGAGATTACTCCACGGGATAAAACACATCGTATGTAGAGTGTGCTTATGCCCCATGTGCGCTTTCGATACGATGTGAAACTTCTGTGATACATCCCCAGATTCCCGCAAGTAAACGTGATCTTCGTGCGAAGACTCAAAAAGTTAAATCCTTCAATACATTGTCCATGGGAAAGAAATATGAAACATTTGAGCTGTAAACTTATTAAATTCACATACAGAAAAAATAGTACAGATTTGTACTAACAAAAAATATATTTTTTCCGTTTATGCTAAGTAGATACAGAATTCATTACTATAGGATAGAAATTTGAACTTTGACCTATCGGTAATTAATATGGTTTTTCAATATGTATGTCTGCATTTGGAGAAACGCAATTCGTTCCAAGATGAGATTTTATCTCGGATTTTGTATACGAACATATCACTTATGTGTCAAGGAAATTTGTTCAATCATTATTATCGCATGCATTTTAGAATTCGACTTAGAGCAAAAACTCAGAAATATTGCTGTAATTTTTGTGACGCTAACTTTGTAATAATAATTTTGGGACCGCCTAAGAATATAAAAATCGCATTAACAGACTATTTTTGTTTTTTTCTTGGGCATGTAAATTCACGACGTCGAATTTATTGGGCTCGCAGCCGGTTGGGTGCACGTGTTCAGTTACACGCACGTGTTCAGGAATGTCTGAAAACCCTCTCGTTGAAGTTGAATGTTCTTACAGAAGCTGTAGACTCTCTAGAGTGACTCTCATCTTGAAAGTTTTCGATGGCTGCATTTTCTTCTCTCGACGACTCCCTAATTCGCTAATGCAAAGTTTCACTAGAGAGACTTTAACTCGTGGCTTATATGTAGGGGCGATAATTGATAGATGCTACATGAAATGTTGTGGGGTTTTGGGGGGGAAAAAAGGAGGACAAGGCACACGTCACTTACTGAAAGCACGTGCTCCGGTTCCTGGCGGCTGCTCCTGCTCAGCTTCAGCATAACCATAGTCTCAGACTCAGCTTGCTGCCGGGTTAATTTTAGCATTCAAGCTGTGACTTCGCCTTGTCATTAGGACAAAGAATATGGCTGAGCTGCGGTTGCATATGTCGCTTCATTAATTAACAAAGAATAACAAAATTCTCTCAACGTTAGGCTCCAAAAACTTGAGTTCACTTTAGCTTGTATATATGACCAATAAAAGTACCCCCGCGCTTGTGTTCGATCAGCAGCTGCTGCCATAACTTTGATTCAAAAAATAACAGTAATCTCGTCTTGAGATATTTTCTGCGTTTTTATGAAGTTTTCTACTCTTTTGGTGCAAATGCAATTCCCCACACCCGAGTCAGTTAATTTGAATGATTAGTCAGGCTGGTAACTATTCAGAGCTGGAAAATTTTTGAAAAATGTTGACGCAGAAAAAGTAATCTATCATGCATGCATACTAATGTGATCGGATTGAAGATACTCGTATGAGAATTAAGGATATTGATTTATTTAGAACCTAATATTTAGCGCTGCTCTGACCTTATTTAATCCTAAATATATTTTCATAAGGGTTGAGTATATTAAAGGCTTATATTTTCGAGTAGATTTATTATCGAATGGTGGGTTTTTTCCGTTTGACTTTTTTTTAGAGTTTTTAGATATATAACGAATAAAGAAAATAATTATGAACATATAACGGTGTTGGCATTGTGCAAAGATATTTATTCTATATCTACAACCTTCGTCGTTAAATATTTGGCATGTCTCTTAGATCGCGAATGCTCTAACAAATAACAATGTACGCGGAATGTATTTCACAATACTTCGGACCATTGATCTGCTATGAAATATCGAGCCGAGTCAAAGCAAGAAATTAATTATTAATTTAACATTTTTGATTTGTAAAAATTAATAAGTTAAACTCATTTGGACGAAGCAAAATTAAGTTTCTTGTATCTTTGTATTATAATATAATATATACTTAGGTAAAAATGAAAATCTAAATTAATAAAAATGTATTTTTTTTTTGTTTCAGGTGAGTGAATTTACATCATCTAAGGTTATTTGGTTTCATCTCAATATTTCATGAGTAGCTTTCACTTTTCTGTTTATTGCTAACGGGAATTACAACTAAACTGCACTTGACACTCTCTCAAATGTTTGAATGAAATGGTAAGCGAAGGGAGCGAGTCTAATCAAATTGATTTAAGTTTTCCGGTGATTATTGTGTTATCGGTCCTTGGTAAACTAGTTTAACTTTCACTTGTACTGCACGCGACGTGTGCATATAAACCGTGTACAAATCAGTAGCTGGTTGTGGGGATGTAGACCCTTCTAGACAGAGTAGCAGAAACACGGGGTTAGCCGGCTGTGTCGTCAGCTGCCGACAGATTTATCGAGTGGCACGTGCCGATGCAAAGCAATGTCGTTTCACTTTCCTGTTTTCTTCCAGAGTTCTGTTCATAAACGACTGTATGGTTTTACGTTTCGAATGCACGCTTTGTTTATTATTTCGTTTCTCATATGCTTTAGAAGCCTCTTTTAGTTGCTGAAACAATCAGCCTAACAAACCAGGTGGATTTTATTGCAGTCCCTTTATTGCAGCCTTTTGCCAGTGGAACTAATTTAGAACCTGCCAGCTTACTCTTTTTCGACTTGGTCATTTCTTTCACTCGGACGGAAGCCGTTAATGATATTCATACGTAGTTTGATTTTTTTCAAAAAGGAAAACGTTTTTTTTTTCATAACTGAACTTGCAGGGTTGTTTGGAGTTTTTGTACATTAAGATTAATATATTATATAACCGAGTATAGACTTATTATAATCCCATTCGTCCTTTCGTTTCATATCGTAATTTCGATGGTCCTATAAGATAATTCAGTAACAAATAATTAGCTGTTTTATAATTCAATAGATTATTCAGCATTCAGCATCTCTCATTTTTAGACTCAGCAAATATCCACTCAGTGTAACACTGGTTCATTCATAGTGATAGCGCTGATGGTTGGTCAATTTTGATATCTCGAAAATGCACCAGGTTTCGAAAACCGGATTAACGTTTAATATTGTACAAAGACCGAAGTCTGGTATCTCGTGTTCATGAAGTATTCAGCGGTATCTTGAAATGCGGCGGGTTCTATGCTAATGTCCAATAATTCCTGAATTCTCGACATTACGACAGATTTTATTATTGGATATACCTCACTAGGCGTTCTGTTAAAATGAAATTACGTCACGTCAATCGCGGAAAAACGAATGGTTCCTGTCTCATCCGTCGATCTAATTTATACAACTACCCCTGAATAATCAATGATACTCTCGGTGCCGGATATCTCGCTCCATCCCTTCATCTTCATAATTTGGTTAGAGCAGAAATTAGTCACAACCGGGTAATAAGCGGTTAAATACCGATTAAACTTCTGCCCCACTATCGGCATCAATTTTATCAAATCATTCCTAAATAAAATATTGATCTTCGTCTTGTTTATTATCTATATTTTGGTTCGGCAAATTGTAGAAAGCGATCCGTCGAGGCGTAAAATTTTATGGAGATCCTATAGAGAGTTAGGTAGATGTAACTTTTTTGGACATCTTTGGACATTAAGTGAAACTATTTGAAACAATATAATTTTAGGTCTTGAAGTTAGGAGATTTTAAATAATGTTTTTGTGCTTGGGGTTGATTCTGGGGTGATTATAGAGGGTTAGGTGGGTGAAACTTTTTTGGACATCAAGTGGAACTATTTAAAGCAATAACATTTTCGGTTTTGTACTTTTTACAAAAGTTTCACTCCAACATGGTTTGTTTTTAAATCTTTGAAGTATTCAAATTTTTAGAATTCATTTGTTCAAAGATATAAAACAACCAACATTGAGTCAAATCCAACTTCTACCATTTTGTTTTCAACTGCTTGTTTGTTGTTATTAACTCTTTTCAGTAGAGTATGTTTAGTATTCTGTTTCACTTACAGTAAGGAATCGTTGGATTTATCAATCTCAAAATAGGAACAAGGAAACCAGGAAAAATGTCGTTGCTATCATCACCCAAAAAATTGTTCCCTTTTTATCCCTCTTATGATGAAAGTTTTGTCTTAAAAACGATGCACATCTCTATGCATCAATCAGAAACCAAAAACAATTGGATTTTGTCTTTATCTTCCAGCTCGGGGATATTGAGTCACACGATCATGCACACCACAGTTCCAATTCGTATTAAGACGTTGCAAACAAATGCTAACCTCGTTAACAGCTGTCAATGTCGTCTTGGATTACAACGTAGTAACCCCTAATACTTTTCGATTTACTGTCTGACCCAGACAATCCAGAACATATGAAAATCTTCCAATGAAATCTTACCAAGTCTTTTTTGTAACTTCGTCAACATCTTCCAAACATCAAACAATAATTATCTATACGCGCAATTGACCAAAGATCAGCAAACTTGCTTTCAACTTCTAATCTCGCTTAGATCCTAGACTTCTTGGAGTCTGGATCCAGGCATCTATCTGTGAAATGAGAGAGCGATCTTGACGTATCTTATAACGGAGCAGCGTCCCGCCTCGGTGGATCTCATTCGTTCTTTCTGGTATCTGCAGGCGTCCCGACGGCTTTCGTCGAGCGAATCGTCGGCTGGGGTTTTGGCCCGCCATCATCCTCGAAGCGATTTTTGCGATTCAGCGTCTTGATTCGAGTGGCGCGTCGGTCAAATAACTCGTGGGCAAAACGGGGTCCAGGGGGGTGCGCCGGTACCGAATCTTTGAAGGGGGTATAGCGCGAGGCACAGGGCTATATCGGTGGTATTTTGGTTTTGGCTCGGCTCGGCCCGTGCAGTTCTGGGAGTGGAGTTCTAAAAACAGCAGAGGTAAGTCCTATCCGAACAGCAGCTGCTCGCAGCCTTAGCTTAGCCACCAGCAAACTCGCGCTCGCTCGCTCGCACCACCGCTACTTGTCTCCTCTTCTTATAATATACCTACCCAGACTACGCCAACCACCACGCACCCCGATTTATTTCTTCACACCGGAATTATTTTTGGTATCTTTTCCCTCGGTTTGTTAATACTTACTACACGCTAAAATTGTAACCCCGCGCAACCAGTGCAGCGCGCTACGAAAACGTTTTACAATCAAGGTCCGCTTAGTTCGTTTGGCGCGCGCACTGCATGCACTTCGCATCTTTGAGCTTTTTCAATGGTTAATCCTTCATTTGATAACGATAACGAGCCCATTAGATCACTTTGGATCGATTGTTCATGATCGATTGATCGGTAGGGCTTCGTTTGCCCCAGTGGTTTCGGAAGAGGACTAAGACTGATGTAGTCCGCAGCGAAGATTCGCTAGCGAGGAATAAGGCAACGGAGGAATATCAGTGTCAAGTTGTGCTACGGTTATGACGATGACATTGGTCATCAGTGCGCGCTTCTGCGAACGCGAGGCTATGACTCCTCAGCTCGGTAGACTACCACCCCCATGTATCTCGGATAGTATGACCCGACTCATGTAAGTCCGTAGGATAACATGGCGTCCACCGTACTCGCGATACGATGCTTTCAGGAGAATCATCTGATCAGTGTCCCGATATCATATAAAGTTAGGGAAAGAGTGGTTGTTTACACTAATACCCTATGGGTATTAGGGTAAACTAAAAGGCACCCGCCGGGCATTTTGGATTGAGGTGTGAAGATAATAACTAATATATACTCATAGATGTCAGTACTTCAATAAACGTTCAGAAATCAATCTTCTGTGAAGGGTTTTCCTCCAACTGTAAACTATTCATTATGATAGAAAACCACTCCATGTTTTCCAATCCATGCTTACTAATATTTACTGTTCCATTATTGCGTATTGCTCGTATTATGAAGGTTGTATTTCCATTAAGTTAAGATTGCAACAATTTTACATTAAACAATATGCTTTCTGGAGATTAACGATCATTCAACATTTTTATTATTCATAAACAATGGAATGTCTCTAAACTTGACAGACATACAATTTGGATCATTTCCAATTCCTAGAACTGTGATGTACTTGTTTTAGATACGACATCTTCAAATTATTATTTACCAAAAGATTCGGTTGTCATCAATTTCAGAAACTAAGCACTTGATGAATCAACTTACGGTATCATCAATGTACCATACACTCAAAAAAATATCTAGCTAAGTTAACCAGAATTATGGCCAAATAGGCCCTTACTATTTTTTCTGCTTGATTTAATCAGCATTCTAATTGTTTCTACTATAAATTCTGATTCAAATAATCAGAATTCTGGTTACTTTAATTAGAGAAAATCGTAAGATTGGATGGTATGTCATTGACAATAAGTTTGTATTAATTTCAGGTATAATTAAATTTTTATAATATATTAGAAACACATTTTTATGCAAGTAGAACAGACTACTCATGAGACATATTCTATATGAATTTGCATATTTTATACCGCATTGCAGTCTTGAAAACTGTATTTCTTTTTATAAAAGTGCAAATACTGCAATAAAACTAACATTCTGTAAAGTTTTATCAAGTGTTGTTAAATACTAAAGACGCATGGGAAGTAATATATGTAGCTGAAAATGATAGTTTTTTTGTTTTAACAAACTTTTTCCTCTCGTCATTTATTATTGAGGTATGTATAATTATGTTATTAGGACGTGACTCTATTGCGTAATGAAGTTCTTACGCGGATATATATTATCGCATGAACATTAGCATTGAACCCGAATATTGTGTCTCTGATTAGGCATCGTTTGCTTTTCTTATTGGAAAGTTGCTAATTACTTGTTTAGTGACGTGTACGTCTTACGATAACATATTTTAAGTTAATACTTCGTTACATTTAACGATCTATAATTTTGTTTATCCTCAGTCAAAAGTGTATCATTTTATAAAAATTAATTCGTTCAACGGTGGTTTTAAACATGGTCAAACTGATTACGTCTTATTTTTCTTGGACTCAGACAGTCCTGCAAACAATTACTTAAATAAATTTTTAAGATTTTTAAAAGCTTGAATTTTTAAATTTTCACTTGAAGAATTTTATTGTAACTGCTGTTCTAAAGAATATGGACTAATATTAAAATATCATATTAGCTATGTCAGTATATAAATATAGTATAAATAACATTTAAATAATGAGATATGCTTCCTCATCCATTGATTTTCATTTTTCAATTATTTTTTGATAAGAGTAATGGTGATATAGTTTCCTTTAGTTTTTCATGTGTAATTCGGTCTCGATGATATAAATATACTATTAGTTTAATAATCTTACTTTGGATTACTTAATTAGAAAAGGTATTTTAAAACAAAATGAAAGATGTGACTATAAAAAAACGTTTTAGTTTTAGACTTTTCTTGAACAAAGTAATTTATTCAATTATATTACACTAATTTACTCTATAGTTGTTAATTATATGGAAAGTTATGCTTTAGATTTTCTTAATGGTCTTGATTCATGACTCCCTGTTTATAATTAGTGCATTCTTTCTCATCGCTACCTTACCTAATATTCAAGATAACGATTACACGTAAACTTGCGGAGCAAGCTAAGTGAGCATGATGATAATCACAGTTACTATCGCAGGATCGGTTAAATTAAATTTTACAAGGTAGTTATTGCAAGGATATGTGATAAGGATTTTTTTCTTTTATTATGTACATAAATATCAAGTTATTGACATCACTTCTGTGAGCACACACATCCTTGATATTTTACGCATGTAGTGGTATAAAATTCGTTCAATCATTTTCAAGATATTGTTGCAGTTCCTAATATTCTGAACCTTTAAATGTACACTGAGAAAAAAATGCTATTGAATCAAAAGTCCGCACTTTCGCGCTCGGCCAAAAGCAGATACTACTGCGATTCAAATGAATATTCAATGAAGCAATAGGACATATTTCGGCTTGATAGTGATGCTGTGAATTCGATAGTATATATCTATTTGAATCAATAAGATCTGCTTTTGACCGAGCGCGAAAGTGCGCACTTTTGATTCAACAGCATTGTTTTCTCAGTGTATGGATTATGGAAGCTTGTTTGATAAATTTTTAACATGTGCCTTGAATTTTGGATCTAGACATCAAAGTCTATCAAGTGAGACTAGCTGAGATGCATGAATATTGAATACTCTTAAATTCTTCAGGTAAAGCTTAATTAACCACAAAGGTTCCAATGTTTTTTTTACCCATAATTAAATAATCCTGATGCCTCAATAGGTCATTTATCGATCCACATGCCCGAGTACGTCAGAGATACATTTTCTTTTAAAAAGTTCACCTCTTCTCGTCGTTGTGAAGATTTGCTTCCACTCATCAGGTTGACGTCATCACTTCACCACTGCTTCTTTTCTTTTTGAAAACGTGCCAATTGCGCAAAACAAGTGCTCGTTTTTCATCTCGAGATCATGCGTTTGGATAAGCGTGCTATTCAGCATAGAGACTCTTGTACATATTATAGGGTAAGGACATTAATATATGAGCCACCCCTCAGAGCTATTGAGCCACTCTGCAGGCTCATTTTCACACGATAATAGTACATTAAAAGAATGTTACCTGTTGCATGAAAAAAAAAGCAGTACGACTAATCTGCGGCCATAAAGAAATCGTAAAAATTGGATAACTATTATAACAGAAGAAAAATTATTACAATTTCGGCACGAAATTGTTAACTAATTAAGGCAACATATTTTCAATTTATTAAATATTTCTGAAAAATAGAGAATGTCATACATAATAAATAAATTCTTGGGCGAGAATCAAGATTGGGAAAAGAGCATAGAAGAAGAGGAAAAACGAACTCGCGCGTGGATGGGATCATTGAACGCGATCTTCTTCTTGGCGTGATTATCGCTTCCTTTTCAGTCCATCTTCTTAGGATTTATCTCCTTGGCTGTGCGTGGTATTTTTTGAGCGTCGGAACAAAATGTCCCTCAGGTCGAGTTGGCAGGGTGAGCGGATATCCGGTGCTGCGACAGACGTCCCAGTCTCTGCTGCTGATGTACAGGACGTGGGGTGATCTTCCAGTAAATGAGTAAACCTTAGTGTTAGTGGTGTAGACTAGAGAAGAGCACGAAGTTTGGCAGCCACCTGGTATTTTCGTTATGGGTTTATGCTTATGGTACGCTTCTTCTACGCCTAACGGGAAGTTAAACTTCTTCACTCTCGTACCATTACTTTTTAAAACCTCAACTCCCCTAATATGGAATCCAAAAAAAAACAGACGGCGCATCTAACTTGTATCTCTTCTTCCCTTCGAAAGTAATTCTTCCTCAAAATCTAAGACCTATATGATGCGGAGACAGATTTTCTTTTTTAATGAAGCTTGATATTTTTTGATTTTCAAAAGAAGCTTTCCATCCGTCTGACTAGAATTCCGGACAAAGATCTTTTTTTCGATGTTCCCTAATCCAGAAGAACAAAGTTCATTTTCTTATATTTCTTGCATTCAAGAACGTGTGTACTTTATAAAGTGATAGCATTGAAATCACTGTCACGTAAAAATGTCTCCAGTTACAACCTGTTCTATTAAACAGAAAATCTAAAAATAAATAAAGAAAATATACCTGCAGTCTCTAAAATTTGCATATATGAGTCGAAAATTACACTGGCCTGTATGCAAGTTATAAATTTTTATCATCTTCACTGATGAACTATTTTCTCTTAGTTAATTTGTTATTTTCTTTATCGAATTGAGAATACTCTGTGAATTCTCTATGTGATTTAAAGACCACTTCAGTTTGAGTTTCTTCTACATTTGCGGAAATCATCCACCTTCTATTTTTGTTAGAATCTGGTGATCTGGTCTCACTTCTGTCGTTTTCAGTGACATTCTATTTTGAACCTGGTTTGATCGACCAGGTCACACGGTTAAGTACGATTTATTCAGTAATGAAGATGGACATTCCCAGATTTTAGTTAATAATTTAACACTCCTGACACCGCGCGCAGAGGAAGTGAAATGCAATGATAAAAAGAAGAAAAAAAGATAGAATAACGCTTTTTCATTTAGATTTATTAAAAATTTATTATATTGATCCAATAAGTCAAGCGCATACGTTTTACTGCAAAAATAGATGATTGAATATTAAATGAGTGAAATACAATTCGGCGAGTTAATATTATCATTTAATAATTATAATCGGTTGCAGAGTAGATTTCAATTATTCCATGGCACAATTTGCTGCTTTTTGTCGATAATTTATTGTAAATTCAGTAACGAAATTTCTTTTCTTTTCTTGAAAAGTAAAAAAAAAAAAAAGTAATTGAGATTCAGTATCAAAATTAACGTAATTTTACCGTTATATTGAATTTCATAATCCTTTTATCAAATATATTGAAATTGCAATAATAATCTCGCTTCGAGTGCCTCTAAAATTTGATTTTTTTTATCGCAATACATTCGACTTGGTTTGTCGCTCGTAATTATTAATCTCTGATTTTTAAAGCTTCCTCGCATTTAAATGAACCGGGTTAATTAAATGTCAAGCTTCGCTGTCCGTCGGATACGGCATTATTCAACATCTCCAAGAGTTTTTCCCGCAACTACATTGGCACTTTTATTTTGCACATTTCCCACATCCGCTGTGGTGTATGTATTGCAGAAAAGTTTCAAACTAAAAATATTTATTTCAATAAAATGACCGATTATAATCGGATTGTTGAGAAGTTGATTTTTAAAAAAGTATAGGGTATAAAAGCACCAACTATTGGCACCTTCATCTATTGTTGATACTCCTCTCTAATTTGTTTAAAACAATAGGAAAATGGAAATATTTAATGTACTCTATTCGAGATACTATATCATGTGATCAAAATATGATAAAAATTTACATTTTTCTATTGTTTAAAGCAAATTAGATGGGGGTGCCAACAATAGGTATAAGTGGCAACAATTCTCCTACCCTAGAATCAATTTTTACGAGCATTACAAAATAATATCTTTAATTCATACAAAGTATAAAAGTTACAGTAGTTATTGTAGAAAGTATATAACGTGCACCAATACTCGTTTATGCTGATTCTAATTATACATATATCTATGCAAGAAAATTTAGGATAAATTTTAACTTAAAACCATCAATATAACAATTGCATGACACATTACCATACTTTTAAATTTATCAATCAATTGCCATACATATTTCTTTTTCCAATTCATTTCATGCACATGCGTCTGACATAAAATTCGATGTGCATAGAAATATTTGGGTCTTATACCCGATATACATTTCAGTTGCGCAAAAATATCGTAAAATTTTGAATTACCTTTTGCCGGCTTTTACAAACTTTGTGAATTAATTTACGAGAAATACTTGTCATGTCAGTTATTTTTGAATGATGGATCAGATCAATACATATATAGGATTCAGGGATGTATCCAATAAGAATGTCTTTAATAGGTATCTGACAGAAGAGGTACTCATTTCATTGGATGCATAAAACATTTGATTCCAGGTGTTATATTTACCTCAGCTCTCGAGATAACTAATCGAATATTGGTGACTCTCCCCTACATTTCTCACTCGTTGACTGTGGCAGAATATTTAAAATCAGAATCTATTGGAACTGTTTCCTGGAAATTCGTTCACCCCTCGTTATTTCAAAATTATAAATTGACCCCTTAATAATTCTCAACTACGAAACTCTGAAGATATTTAGATTCCTAACTTTTTTTCAAAGAAGAAAATGTTTGATTTTTATCATTTTATTTCGAGCACGTACGAACCTATATTCCTGATTTATTTTCATTATTTTCAAATTACTTGAGAATAACTTCTCGGAAGAAAAAGTTGATGTAATTTGTGATTTCATGACGTGTAGAGCACATATATGTATGTACATATTCAATATTCATATTTTATAGTACGTCATAGAATGAACAAAATGTCAAAAGGGGTTTCTTCTAAAATGGAAGGTTAATAATTTAATAGTTTCATCCAGCCCAGTCATCCTCTGTCACCTTGTTATTCATTGAAAATTCAATAGATCTTTAATATCTATATCGGAATTC
This sequence comes from Synergus coniferae, assembly GCA_032164275.1. Classification (NCBI taxonomy): domain Eukaryota; kingdom Metazoa; phylum Arthropoda; class Insecta; order Hymenoptera; family Cynipidae; genus Synergus; species Synergus coniferae. The sequence continues at coordinate 73,700 of JAUEJJ010000018.1, read as the reverse complement.
TTTAATTCTTCATACATTCGTTCGGATTATTTTAACTTTTAATGAATATATTGATCTTTAAGAAAACCTTTTATTACGTAAGAGGTACTTTGTATGACTCGTGTACATCAATGGTGTATTATGCATCAAGGGGGATAACAGGGCCATTTTACCATGGATGTAAGAGTATATGGATGGAGCACAAAGTGCCAACTTAGGTGAGGGAATGTGCCAGCTGAGCTGCTAAGGGGGCAATGGGGCATAGAGCCGGCATATTACTTGAGGTAACTTTTTGAGGCTCTGATTGGCTGATTTGTTGATTGGCTGTGATTGGTGACGGCAGCTGCGCGCTATTTTAATGTGATTCGGATTTTTTGTCTAATAGCTGAACTGTAAGATTTTAACTTGTATATTTATATATGGGTTAATGAAAATAAAATACATATATAATTATATATATATATACAAATACTTGTCACTTTTTCCTGTTTACACTTTACACATTTTAAAAGCCCACACGAAAATCGCAGCCAATCAAGAGCCTGGAAAGTTACCTCAGGTAATATGGCCGAAATATATTATATCCCCCTTACTTACGTCGGCACAGACCCTGCACACTTGGGCACCATCCATATATTCTTACATCCATGCATTTTGACGAAGTTTTTACTTTTTAGTATGATCCTTATGCAACGGCATAGAGCCTATAAGACTCACACTGAAAACATAAATTCGTCTCAAAAGGCCCCCTTCTTTCCCTTGATACACATGATATTTTATATAATAAAGGCATGGATATGGCTTTTTTTAGGCCTGTGGAGGGGATTTTAAATTCCGTTTTTCAAGAATATTATGACGTCATAAATATACGACATAAAAAGCAGCCATATTCTTGCATGTGTTATATAAAATGGCATTATGAAATGATTACAAATAGATATGAAAATTGTCTCAAGCATAAAGAGAGAGGATATTGTTCGAAGATTGTTTGACGTAATTGTTCATTTGTTCAATCGTCGATATTCTTGAAAATTTGGAGCTTCTTTGAAGCTATTGTTAAACTTGAATGTGTCAATTATTTTACATTCAGACTGAAATCTTACAATTTCCAGAGAGCAAGTCGATTTTTTTAAGATGAAGCCTCGTCTATCACTGATTTTTTCAGTACGTGAATTCTCTCGTCCTGTCCTTGGCAGGTGTATGTATTATAATCGAGATAAGAGTACGCGTCGGTCTGAAAGAAATGGAAGGGAGTTTACGTTTACGTCGTCGTAGGGTAGGCATCTTTCGCGCGATCGCGTTCTGTGCGCCCAGGGTGCGGAACGCCGCTCAAGTGAAAAGATAAAGAGACGGATGAATACTTCATTATTTTATAAGACCGTAAAAATTCATTTTATACTCAAAGAGGATTTTAAAATTACGTGATTATCGAGATAACTCAAACTGATTCACTTTTCTCTTTTGAAAGTATACAATTCTCTTGAATTTATACAATAAATCAACTGTATAATTATATCATAGTATTCCGTCGACTTCAGAGGTATAAATAAAGAAAAATCTGTATATCAAGGTGTAGGAATGTAGGTTGATAATTGATATCCTACTGGAATTTTATTTCATATTTTACTCTAAAAATATGATCACTTTACTGACTTTAGTAATATGAGAATAAAGCATCAGTATATAACTTTATAATAAATCATATTGTTTTACAGTATGAACATATTCAAATTATGTCAAAGTCATTTAATCTTTGAGAATGAGGTTCTCGTTCTCGACACCTTCATTCAATTGTATGACCATACAATTCTTCACAGTTAATAATAATATCGAAACTAATGAATACATAATTTATTGTAGAGCTTTTCTTATATTGCAAAGATTACTTTGTCTGATTTTAATTTACGTTTACCGTTTTCCACGGTTCTTCTTTATCTGTAAATGCCATCTGTAATCATTATAAACGTTCGCATTTTCTTATAATAAACAGCATTTTTTAGCGTTCACATATGTCGTTTTTCCAAAATTAACTTTTATTACTATTGTATTGCTGCACATTTTAATGACTCCTAAAATTTTTCTATGTTTCCATCCATCATTTTTGTACTAAATACAAAAATGTACTTAAATGTTAAGTACACTCTGCATTTAATTAATTTGAAAGGAAAATATCACAGCCCTCAAATCATAAACTTGTCCAATTGCATACTTGTCCAATGGAATCCTCAGGAGGCATTTCATGCATTTCACACGGAATCTAGGCAAATACATTTTTCTCTAATCGACTCTTATCTAACCTACTTTTCTGCATAAAGAAATTTTCATTTACCGCAAAATTAAGCATGCATAATATTTGCTCTCAAAAATTGAATTAGTGGAAGTTGACTGATTTTCAGTGACTCTCTTTTCAAGATTTCATTCTGTCAACATCCACTGAGAATCTACTGATTTAAATCGTGAGAAAAGATATTTTACAATTTTACATATTACAAAGCCCAAAAAATCGAGAGGCCGATCAGTTGAAAATCGATTCTACCTGATTCTCATTCTATTTTCTACTGATTTTGATTCCACTGATCCTGAATCGATAATAAGTATGGAAAATCATTGATGCACACCAACAAAAAAAATGTTTGCGCCTATATGTGGTCGCGAATTAAATTCCATCAGAGAGAGTGCCGGGAGTGTAAACGAGCAAAAGAGAGAAAGGACAGCAGATATGGGCGAGGGTGAGGGGTTCTTAGTTGGGTGTTCGGGAGGTGAGTGAGGGGGAGGGTGGGAGAACTCGACCAGCTGACCGTGGAGGATACGGTAGCGATACTCAAGAGCTAAGATGGTGGAGTGGGACGAATGCATCCGGCAGAGACTCAGCCGTCAGCGGGTGTAAGGCGGGTGTAGTATGTAGTGACTAGTAGATGCGGAACGCTTGCGCTTGGCGCTCGCACGAAGTGCTTCTCTCATTGGTCAAGCTCCACTAACGTCAGCGGGGCTATCGACCAATGAAAGGACTTCTTCGGGTACGTGCACAAACCACACACCACATTCACCCTTATATGGCACTATGTTCACATGCATGCGCATGAATTTATGCATGTGTGTTTGCATTCGTGCACATCACACATGCTTACTTTATCATATACATTGCTGGCTCATATACATACATACATACACTTGAACATGTGATGCACATGCATGTAGATGCATGCAGAGATTCATGCATAGACAATGCTGCATTCAGTGACGTAGCCTCACATATTCACACATGAATGTGAGTGCTTAGGTGAATGTGCACATGTGCATATGCGGATAAAGAGTGGAGGTTTAGTGTTTCAGCCTGTTAGGAGATGTTGGTTTCTGTCTCTCTCTCTCTCTCTTTCTCTTTCTCCTTGCCGCTTTCTCAAATCTTTATTTCAGGCTCGACTGCGAACTCGGGGCGAACTGGTCGAAGCGCGCGCGGCCGTCCCGCTTTTTTTTACGCCCCCGGTGCCCTGTGGCTGCCCTGGCTTGCGACGACGACGACGACGACGACGCACGCAGTTTCTAAATTTGAATCCTCGGAGAGAGGTCGCGCACCGCGTGCTATACACCGCAACTCACATGTGACGAGTATTTTAAGGCAGTATACATCTAGTCAACACATCTAGTCCATACCGTCGCGGATATGCCGAAACGGCCGACGGACTCTATATTATTAACTCGTATCACTATAAATAATTTTGTATCGTAAGCAAGGAATCACCTTCGAAAGTGCACCGACTTGCGATACTTTTTCCGCGATCCAACAGTCATCCGCTTGAAATATATCAAAATCCGGAAATAAATTTATCGATGGTGCTATTAAATAAATCGGTACCTCTGAAATAAAGTTAATCGTGGATCTAGCATAAGTAAATACTCTGAGATTATTACTCTTTAAGTAAATAATATAGTTTGATATTATTGCCGAAGATTGTATCGGTGATTTATGAAATTGATACAGACTTTTTTGATGAAATACCTCGTGGACTAACCGCGTGTTGGGCTTCTGTTTTGATCGTGCATTCGTTCCGCCGGCTGATATATATATATATTTTTTTTATATATACCACGAGGGAGCGCAAAAGAGAGATATCGGTCAATGGACTGTCACACTCCTTCCCGGAAAAGGGGGCACTGATATAATGAGTGTTTTTTAGTTTTTTTGGTGTTCGATAAAAATTTTTACGGTGTGCAGTGAGACTGTGTTTTTTCAAGATGTGTCGTTTGAAGACCTTGGTTTAGGAGAGTGGAGCCAGAGGGTTTGGAAGTTCAAATTGAAGAGTAACCCCAGGAAGTTTCCCGCTCGTTTACGCTCGATTGCATGTTCCATCGTTTCGTCCTCGAAAGCAGAGCTTTTGCATGCTTTCCACGTCCACATCACAGCGTGAGTTGAGATCAAAATGACTGAAAAGTTCTGAACATTCAAATGAACGAATTTTTGTGTTGACTTTATTTTAAATTAGAAACAGTTTTGAAATATTGATTTATTTGAATTTAAAATAATTCTGTTTGAAAAAAACGTGTAATGTTTATTATTATTTTTGGGTGGAATAATATTTCTAAACAAAAAAAAATGGAAGAAAATATTTCGTTTATTTGAACGTTCAAAACTTTTGATACATTGAGACCAAAGTCGTCTGGCTCATTTATTTCGCAAATTTTCCAAGGGTACACAATCTTCTTCTTCTTCTTCTTCTTCTTTTTCTTGTTCCTCTTCTTCTTCTTCGCGAATTAAACGCGGATCTACCTCCGTTTGTCCCCCACCAGAGTTGAAAACTTGGAACTTGGCCAGTTTGGCACGAGAGGTTTGACGAGTGGAGAAAAAGGAGGAGGAGAGATGAATTTCAGGGCTAAGATCCGAACGCGGTTCAAGATGTTTGGCTTTTAATTTTTCATTATTTTGCTCGAGTTTAAAATTTTCTAGTTTCTGGCTTTCTGATTTGAAAATTCTGTGTGCAATTTAAAACAGTTTTAAGAAATTGTAACTTGAAGAAGTTCTTCAATTATTTTCAACTTCAGTTAGCTCAGTAATCCAATTTTTTTTTAAGTTTCTGTAAATACAGATACAAATGTTAAACAATCTCAAAATTTTTTGGAAACTTTGAATTTGAACTAGGTACATTCAACTTATATGAATTAAATTTAATAAGAACGTTTTAATATCTGTAATGAATTAATTTACCGAAAAGCAATTCGTTTTGATTAAAATTAGATAGAAGGGATTTAATTTGAATTGTGTTCATTGCAGCGCATTCAATTTGAATTAATTTATTGAGAGAACTTTTTCATTTAAAGGTGTCAATATAAGAAAAATTAATACCCAATTTCGGGACCAATTTGTGTCTTTAGAAAGTAATTGCTAATTGCTATTTTCTTCGGATGAATTTTCGACAAATTGTAGTAATTAAAGTCGTAAAAATTTGTTAAATAGCCTTGGAGGTAAACTAAGTGTTTTAGCACTGTTATAATAAACAAAAAATATGTCACACGTTTTAGCAAATACATATTGAATTCAATTCGTTCACTATTGGTAGAAGAAAAACTATAATCTATATGTATAATAACATGAAGTCTCATAAAGGAGATTCCGTGTAGCACTTTCGACCCCTATCGTAGCCTTCAGGCAGGAAAACGTTTATAAATCCACCACTGACACGCAAAGGAAAGATTTATTTGAACTCGAAGCAAATTCATTACTTTTATTGGCCTCAGGAAAAAGTTTGTTTGCCTTTTAAAAGTTTTGTTTTTCTTTAAACCTTACTTTATATTTCTTCAATTTTAACGAAAAAATGTAGAAAAAAGTGTAACTAATTTTGCATTAGTACTTACTCTATTTATTGTAAAGTCTACCGAAAAATTTATGCAGTCCCTTCTCAGTATAAACTTAAATCTCTGTTTTAATATTAGGACATTGAGAAAGTTAGTTATTTGGATTCCGCATACAATTATTTTCAGTACTTTAAAGCCTAAAGAAATCCATGAGCTATAGGTATAAAGGGATCAATATATAAAATAATCAATATTTCAAGTGCATTAATGCACATGAAATATGTTTATCTCTCTTGATTATCTATTTTGATTATCTATATATGAGAATGTTTAAGTTCACATTAGCATGTTTGTTCAATAAAATCTGTAGTCAGTAACAGTAACAGGTAACAGCTTCTTGAAATTGATTTGAACAGCTTGCACATTTTTAGGCAAGTTATACTGAAATTTAAAGAGAATCACTTCATATTATTTATATCTGTTTGAAAATTCGATCAAGGTGTAAAGTGTGCAGGTCAGCACGCTGGTCGCTGACCTCTCAGTTAGAGTACGCTCTTGTATAATAAACCGAATTCGATCGGGACACTACCATGTTCTCTCTCTCTCTCTATACATATTCTATTCGCACTATTGTGAACGTCCCGACACTTTACCTATCAACCTCGAGTAGAGCCTAGAGTCTTCGGAAAAACGAGTCCCACTGCATTTTCCTTTCAGAACACAAAAGTCCTTTTATTGACTTTATGGATTATTTGACTATTTTCTCTTTTTTTTTTATGCTAAATTTCTTCCATACTGTCTTATTTCATCGATTTCAAATTTGATATAATACGTTGGAGATACAAGTAGACAATATAAAAACTATAAAAAATACATTAATAAGAGCAACCATAATAATGCACAATTTTAGAAAAAGGAAAGAATCTTCAACAAAACATCTCTATATACATTATCATTTGGCAAATTTTCTGGTTGACCTTGCACGCAACCAAGGTCGACGAGATAGTTACTTTCGAAAAATGAAATAATACCTGAACGATTGCAGTTTCATTTTTGCTACTTTTGGACTAGCCGAATTTTTCTAAGCTGCTGGGTAATATATTGAAAGTGAAGAGATTTCTTAATTCTAATTATAATTCGACTATATTAGGCTTTATGACGATACTCGTGGAGTTCCTACGAGATTTGGGCGCAGCCGTATACATATACACTCAACTCTCTCTATGGGAACAAGTTTTGTCCAGAGAATTTCAATACGGCAACAAATTCCTAACCTTCACTGGCGATGTACATACGCATTGCGTATTGCGTCACTTTAGAATTTTAAACTGCGCGCCAATAGCAACCAATCAGATGCCGAGA
>JAUEJJ010000018.1:14854-60468 GCA_032164275.1 Synergus coniferae | reverse complement strand
AAATCGCGGGACTGTTCCGATGGGAAAGTCGTCTGAGCCTTTTTCTCACGGGTTCAAAAACTTAATATTAAACTAATATTATTATTCTAATATTTGCGCCTGAGGATAAGGTAGGTCCCTTACGTATCAATAGCTATCTTAAACGAGTGAGAGATAGTCACTCGTAACACTTTTCCTAGCTAGTATAACACGGCGCCCATCCCACGGTCGCTGGCATCGGTCTGCAGGACATATGGCAGGCCGGGGTCCGGTCGATCCAGCTTGGGTGGCTTCTCCATTAGCTTTTTCAGGGCGTTGAAGGCCGCCTGTGTCGCAACACTCCAGCGGTACAGGAGCTTCGTGTTGAGCAGGTCGGTGAGGGATGCGGATACCTCGGCGAAATGCGGCACGTATTCCCTTAGCAGATGAGAAAGTTTGTCATTAAGTACGTTAAAGCCTGTTTAAATTGTCTTTACATATTATAAATCCGCAACGGAGTGTAAACCAGGCCTGCTGCACCCTATTGAGAAGATCGCGATTCCTTTCCACACTATGTATACATCTGGACCATGTAGGCCCGTTTGTAAAAAGCAAAAAGAAGAATACCCATATACTCACTTTAATTGATGGGTTTACGAAATTTTGCATCATTGAGCCGGTAAAGGACACCAGAACCAAATGGGTCATCAAAACACTACTTCAAGTGTTTGGGATCTTCGGGGTGCCAACCCGAATTATCAGCGACAGAGGCACCCGCTTCACGTCACACCGTTTTGCCAAATTCTGTCGAGAATACGCCGTGAAACATATTCTCAATGCACACCAAGAGCAAATGGACAGGTCGAACGACTAAATCTCACCATCCTCAATTCCTTGGCAACAACTAGTGCTGGTGCTCCAGAGGACAAATGGGACGACTACGTAAAGAAGGTATAGAGCGGCATCAACTGCATCACCAATAGGACAACCCAGAAAAGTCCCGCTCAACTTCTCTACGGATACAAACCTCGAAGCTCGGTAGACAACGCTCTGCTCGGAACAATTCAAGAAACGCTGGATCAAGTCGACTTAAAGGCGATGCGGAAGGAGGCAAGACGAGTCACCGATGAGGAACAAGCACGGCAGAAGTCTCGCTTTGACAGCAAGAGGTTCAAGCCACCGCAGTACTCCTTTGGGGACGTCGTCCTGGTGACATCCAGACCCTCAGCTACTGGTCAAAGCAAGAAACTGCATGGCAGCTAATTCCAAGGGTCCTTTCAAGGTGTCTGCTGTTCTACCCAATGATCGCTACGAAGTTGAAGATTTGAGGGAACTCAAAAAGGGCCGAAGTCAAAGAACTGTCGTGACAGTAGATAGCATGCAAAATTGGATCACTTTCGATGCACTGGAATAACAAAAGGTAAAGTTGTTTCGTTGAGTTGTGCTTTCACTCGTTTACAGGTCAGAAACTGAGGGAACCAGTACAATCAAGTGGAAATTCCTGGTGGACTCCGAGGAGCTCAGGAGTGCAGAAGAGATCATGTCAACCTAGGCCAGCTGGATTCATTACGAGAATCTCCAGGGTCACGAGGTGGCAATCAGACCGAGTCGAAAGCGCTCTGGCACGACCTCTGGTCAAGGTCGTGTGGACAGAGGTTCGTCGGCAAAGGTCAGGACCATGTGCTTTGCTGAGTCGATTTAGCTTTTACGTGTCTATTGGTCAAGGACACGTTGAGAGAAGCTTTAGCGGCGAAAGCTGGACCAGGGGCCGAGTCTGTCCAGCTCTTACATGTTCACTGGTCATGGACATGTAGAGGGGAGCTGTGCTGGCGAAGGCTGGACCAGAGTCAAGACAACGTGTTTCTGACATACCTACTGGTCATAGTTATGTCAAGAGGAACTACGTTGGCGAAGGCTGGACCAGGGTCAAGTCAACGTGTTTCTGACATACCTACTGGTCATATAGTTATGTCAAGAGGAACTACGTTGGCGAAGGCTGGACCAAGAGCAGTCAAAGTCAGGTTCCTTTCAGGCCGAGATTACTCACAGTCGCTAACTCGGTTATCGTGGTTCCTGGCGAAGATGGCGACACTTTTTTTTCACATATGAAAGAGCTAAAAAGTTGAACAAAACTACGCCCTTTCTACATCTGTTCTCTCTTCTTAGAAAACATGGGAAGGTTGAAAAGCCAAGAAATGCCATGATTTTCTGATAAGAGCCTCTAACCACCTATCAGTTAATTAACGACAGTCTCTAACATTTTCAGACACAAACCCGGAGTCTATAGACGTGACGAGTCGAGGACTACTCGATGGTCAGGATGGACGATTGAAGAGGGATATTCACATTCTGTTGATATGTGCCGAAACACATCATCTTGCCACCCACCGAACCACTAATCGCTCAGGGTTTATATAAGTTTATATAAACTTTCCTGGAGGCGACTATCATCATGCCGCCATCCCAGGGACAAAGGATCTCAATTGCGTGAGGTCGACATCGCTGATGTCAACCTCCAGAGCATTTATTCAGTCATCTTGAGAACACCATTGGCTTAAGACGAGGCCCCTCTTGACCGCGGGTCATGCCACCTTCCTATACCCATTATTGTACGGTAGTTTGCCCTTTTCTACCGAAGTTGTATCGGTTATTCTTTGTAGCCCACGGGGCATTAATTCTAAAATAAATATTAACGCTACAATTTTTTTTTAAATGCTCCTTTCAGAAAAAAATTTATAAAAATCATACAGATGCATCTTCAGCGACATTTTTTGCAAATTCTCTGAAATTTTCAGAGTGGAATTTTTTCGTTTTCTATTTTTCTTTTTCAATTGAAAAAAAAATTGTTTAACTCAGCTTATTTTTCATAACGGTACTCTGAAAATTGTTTAGAATGTACAGAGAACCTTAAAATTTGGAAATAAAAAATAATAATAATAATTAAAAGTGGTAGTCATCGAAAAATAAGCTGTTAAATTTGTTTTTTCAATTGAAAAAGAAAAATAGAAAACGAAAACATCCCACTTAAAATTTCAGAGAATTTGCGGAAAATGTCAAAGTTTTTTATATAAAAAAAGAAGAAAAAAAATTTTAAATGGCATTTCGAAATTTTCGTTTTTATCGAAAATTTAAAAAAAAACGAAGATATGGATCTGTATAATTTTTATAAATTTTTTTCTGAAAAGTGCATTTAAAAATAAAAATTCTGAAAAAAAATCCCGTTAAGTCAATTTTTGAAAACGTTACGGTCATTTGAAAGAAGCCATTTTTTTTTGATTAGGTAAAAAAAAATTTGAAAAAATTCTGAAAAATGTTTTCGATAGGGTAGAAAAAGATAAAGAAGTTTCAGCCAAATCGAAAGGGGTCGGGGTCAAAAGTGGGTCGATTTGGCATGGAATTCCCCATATAAAACACAATTATAACAATAATAAAATGGTGTTTTCTTAATTTCAAATCTAACAATAATAAATAATAATTAATAATTTTAAATAATTTTAGGAAACCAATACGCGGGCGATTATTTTGTTTTTCTTACAATTCAAGTCATTCAAAAATTAATCAGGTTATCAAATTTGCAACAGTAATGTATGCGAGATTTTCAAGTCATCACAAGTTATTTTTCGTTGCACCACTTTCTTCAAAGAATGAAATACCTACATAAATGACAAATACATAATTATCAATCTCATGGATTTGATATTGAGAGAAATTATAAATAAAAATCTTGAAAGTAAATTATACATAGGTGTATAAAATTAATTTAAAATGTAAATTATTAGAGACAAAAATAAATAGTATTTAAGTCTTTAAAATCTTAATCTGATCATGTTTATTTATTTCATTTCTCAAATGTTTACACTTTAAAATACAAATCTTTGCTTCAATTATCAAATAGGAAGAAATTCTTCAATTGATTCAAAAGAGAGATGAAAATTAATCATTTTCGATCTTCTGTTCCACCCAAACTGTTAATACATATATCTATAAAAAATATACATACTTAAAAAACGATTCCCTTCTCACATTGCAAAATTGCTTGATTATTTTCTTTTTAAATATATAAAAGGTTTGTCAAGAACAAAAACCTGTTACATCAGATTTTATTAATTTACTAATATAATATTAACATCTCAAATCTTCTATTAAAGAGATAGGATCATCGTTTTCCTTTTTTGTCTACTTTACAAGACTTTAAAATAACAAAAGGACGTACCAATTATACTTTGAGGCCTATCTTGACAAGTAGTACCTATTTTATTTACAGATCTGTAATCATGTAATTTTATTTTCCATCTTCATAAACAATAAATTCAACTGTACATCCTATAACAAATCAACATTATTTGCCCTTCCGTCCTACATATTTTTGCAGAAAAATCTTTATATTATTTGATAGCTGTGTCGATCAAACGTCTTTGGCTATTGTCAACATTTTCTATTACAAAAATTTCAATAAAATTACCCATTTCGTAAATTCATATAGTGGCCAAAACAATCAACCATTTTCTAAATTTCTTTTTCCTTTGACTTGAAATCACACATCACATTGTGATTTATTCGATTTAAAATTCCTCGATCAAAGTTCAGATAATTCTGAATTCAAATTTTAATATGACGTGAGCGAATATTTCGTTATATTGGATAAGTATAAATTTATCCGAAGGTGAATCGATGTGCCTAAAATTCAAATCAACAAATTCTATTTATCTCAAGCGATATATTATAATAGCATTTTATACAATTAAAAACCAATGAATATATTTTACAATACTTATATTCAATGCAAAACGATTTTTCTTGCTACTTAATACAAAACGACTGGTGTTAAAATATAAGGTATTTATTAGAAACTTATCAATTCAACTAGTAACGGTGCATTCCTTTTCCAGTACGATACTCTACCTAAGAATCTCGTTAAACATTCAACGCGTTAAATATATTCTACAAAAATGATGCTGATTCCATAGCAAAGCGATTGATCTCAGCGAGCGGCTAATGTACAAGCTATATATTCTTTATAATAATCAAACACTTTGTCTACCAAAAATGATATAGCAGATTCCTCAATTTGTTTTCCTCGTTAAATTATTCTTCATCGCTACTTATTACTATAATTATTTCCTTTGTATAGTTGTTTACTTGTATAATTATTTATTTTTTTAATAATTACTCTGTATTTATATGTGTACAGCGATGACTCCTCATGAAAATTATCAGCATTTAAAATTATAGTACAGCCTGAGACTTAACAATCAATGTAAAGTTTCGATGCAAATCAGTTGTTCCGCTCATTTATAATTAAACCTAATATGTGCATACACTTGAAACTCTCTATTTATGAAAGTCCACATCACGCAGACACTTTGTGAGCGAAACAAACCGTTTTTCAATGATAATATATATATATATTAGCAAATGTATATGGACAGGAAAAGTTCACAGTATTTTATACAAAGCTCGGAGTCTTCCCTAAATTATTAGACTGGAAGCTCGTGCGCCCTGGACGAGACGACGAGACTGGAAAGTCAGACTCTAGTTTTATTCTGTCGATCGCTCGTTTCTTTCCCATATATTATACAAGTCGAAGTCACCTTCCAGAAAGTCTAACGCTCTACTCGCTTTTACACGATTACAACTTTTTAATTCGACGCATACAGCAACAGTCGCAAAGCACAGGCTGAGATTCCATCTCGGAACGACTTGCATGGAAGTAGTAATTTCTTTATGGAAAATAAATTAAATTACACTAAAAATGCGAATGATTAACACTTTCGTACGACTATAGTAGTGCAAGTACTGCTATAATTGTGCGATAAGTAAATCTTGGACAATACAAATTCTCCAATTGCTAAGTCTTTAAAATTCTAGAAATTTACAAGATTTCATTTAATCGATTTTTAATCGATTGGAAATACTAAAAGTTTTACTGAAAAGTGGAAGAACTAGCCTGTAACTGAATCCTTTAATCGGAAGTACTGAAGTCGAAAAATATTCATTGAGTAGTGTAATCGTTCGATCAAACAGTGAGGAATAAAATTAAAATATATTTGGACACCGTGACCAGTCTTGCTTGTTTTTGCAGTCCCAGTACTCCCCGGTGTAAATATGGCAGAGGCTATCTGTGAAGGGGTCTTCCTGCTTTTTGAACCAGAGAGGTTCGTAAGCCTCGTAGGGTAGTCCTGAGAAATTCAAAGAATAATCTATCTTCCATTCCTAAGTAAGTTCAAAAGCTAAATATTCAAAAACTATATTTTCAAATTAAGACTTACCTTGATCGGCAGCCTTTTCCGCTTCGCTTTCTCGCGCCCGTCGAACGGCTCGTTGTTTTTCTTCCAGGCGAAGTTTTTCGGCATTAGCTTCATCCCAAAGGCCATTTTCCATTAATCGTTGATCAGGTCTCAAACGAGAATCCGTGGGAGCAACACCCTCCTCGGGTTCATTAAGCTGACAAGCAAGTTCAGTGAAGTAATAAAACTTCTCACAGTCAAGCCTACAAAAAAAAAAGGGTAGAATAAATAGAATCTTATAGATTATTTTTTGACCTTTATATATTTTCGAATTTTGTTTAAGATTTCTTGAACACTTACGGAGGCAAGCGTCGTTTCCAGGCCAGGACATAGGGTCCAGTTTTGTAAACGGGATTGTCGGGAGTTCCTGAAGTACTAATAACCGGAGCTATTTCTATCTTGGTGTCCCATGTACCCTGAACGACCCATTTGACTTCTTTGGTGTTGGAATTCATAACGACTCCCTTAACTTTTCGCTGACTGTCCCTTGAGAAGTATGAGTAGGGCGTGTACTTTAGATGACACTTAATTCCATCCGAGTGATTAATAATATCCATGTCCCCACTTTGGTCTACCCACAATTTTCCTACTATTATATTGTGCACTGTCGTCGTCACTTTTCTCCAAGTGTAGTGTTGTGAGCTATTGTTGAACTCCAGATGGGCCGTGCCAAGTGGTATGACCTGTAAATTATTTCAATTTTTATTAGTATTCCGCTTTTTACTTGCTAAATTTTCGTTAATTCGAAAATTCGAAAATTACCTGAAGGTATTTTCCACGGAATTTGGAAGCCATTGTGAACTCTTGCCAGCAGCGCCATTTTCGTCCTTCGCAAAATTGTGCTACCATTGGAGGATGATGAGATACTTGTTCCGAAATCGCTCGCCAGCCAAGATCGTCGGTTCGATCGCACTCGTACGTTTCTCCAAGTAAGGGATTAAAAGGTTTACCTGTTCTGTTTGCAGTTGTGGAGTAACTCGAGACAGTAAAAGCGGCGATATACGCCATTTGTTCGAAATAATCTGTACATTCTGCCGCCCTGTTGAAAATAAAATAAGTAAAGTTAAGACTATATATAAGTTATCGGATCTCAACCTTACTGACATTTTGTTATCTTGCAATATCATTTGCCCATTTCTACATTTATTTCCTATAAATTTCTAATTTATAAAATTAAATGTTTGAGACCAGATAAAGACATCTTAATGCTTTTAATTTAATTTTAGAAATTTTGAACTCGATATTTCCACAAATGTAGAAATGGCATCGAAGGAAATAAAATGCCGGTAAGGTAGAGATCGGATAACTAATTCATGGTCTTAAGTCTTAAGTCTTTGAGAATCAGAAATTAATAAATCGGAAAATTAAAAAATTCGGACGTACCTATCAAGAATATCAGCGTACTCGTAGTCTTCCGTTAATCTTTGGAGCATACTAAGAGGTTCCGAGAAATTAACTGGCATTGGTATCTTGGACAATTCCTTCCCAATGCAATTCTTCATTATACTCCATAAATTAAGTGGGTAATTTGGTTTTTCTGGTACTCTAGTTCTACGTTTTCTTTTCGGCATCGTGGTCACCCCGGTACTGCTACTAACATTATTTGCCTGCCAAGCCGTCTAGAAATAAATGCCAATACCGTACAGACTTAATTAATTAATCCAACACAATTAATTTTCCAGATTAACATCGAAGGAAAAGGCAAATGCAACCTTCACTCTAAGGCTTCTATCTTTAATGCAACTTACTTTTTCGTAAAACTCGTTAACCTCTAGATCTCTTATTGGCATTAATTGTATTAGAAGAACAATTACATAAATCCTCTCACTTAACAAATATAGACAACTCGGTGTAATTTTATTTGTAAGCTTCTAACTTTGAAAGTTTTCGAAAATTAAAGCAATTTATTTAAAAAAACTTGTTCAAGTCTCTATTTCAAAGTTCAAAGTGATTTTTGTAATATTAAATTGAAGATTTTTTCTGTAAAATAATACGAAAGCTAATAAAATTTCTCGTCTAACAAGTCACAAGAGAAGTCAAAGTGTCTATTTTATAGAAAGATATTGTCAAAAAAAAACTTACAATTTCGTGGTGTTCAAAAATAATGTTAAAAGTATCTGAATAGTGTTCAAACAAAAACTATGCAAATTTGACTAAAATGAAACAAAACTCTTTTAAAAACAATAAATATTTTTGAAGTTACTGATATTTATTAAAACATTGAAATTTGAGGTTTTATAGAAATATCTTTTTATACAATAGACATTTTAACTTCCCCTTTGACTTATTAATCGCAGAATTTTATATACAAATTAAGAAAAGTTTACCTTCTCCAGTTCTGTGTTGTTTACACGTGAATTTGGCAGTGATGTGGAGTCGGTCACGATGAGAAAGGAGTCTGCTCTTGAAGGGTCAGCACTGGCCGTTGGATCACCTTCTGAACTAGAGCCATCGTCACTTCCTTGCGAATCGTTTCGCTCTCGTTCCCGAGAGACTGAATTTCCCGTCGTATCAGGAATTTTTAACGTAAAGGTGTCAGCTTCTTCTGCATCATAGAACACCGCGTTATCTTCTTCGTCTTCCGATGGCGATGTATTCACCAAAGTATCTGTAAAAAAAAAAGTACAATAAAATTACAAGTCAACGTCTTTCTACTTAAAAAGAAAAAAATGCCTTTTTAGTGATAAGATAAAAATGCTATTGGAAATACGAACTGAATTTATTTAAATTTCAACATTACTTTCAAAATATTAGCATTCTTAGTTCTTCAAAAGTTTTAACAGAATTCTTGTAACTCAAAACATTGTATCTCTATCACTTTCCAAGGTAGAAGAAATGTTTCGTTTTAATATTTTTTTATTATTATTTATTTAAGGATAAATTCAACGTTTTGCACTGTGAATTAAATCCAATGTTCGAGTTTTGAGGGTAGAAGTTCGCAAATAATCTGCTCCCTACTAAAACTGATTTTGAAACTAATATTCCAAGAACAACAGGGATCACAGACTCTATTCTTTCTAAAAGAGAGGAACGGAGGGCTTTTTTTAAAATAGAGGACTTTTGAAGGACGTTTTTTTAAAATGAAGGATAGTATATTTTTATTTCCTTTTTAATTTAAATTTAAGTCTTTGACTAAAACTAGAGAAAATAGAGGACCATTTTCAAAATAGAGAAAATAGAAGACCGGTGGTGATTCTACAACAAAGAAATATGTTAAATAAAATATACATTCAATAGTCTAAAGTCCAAAGTCTCTCAGACAATATTTGAAAAATTCTTACAAGATTGATGATAAACCAATATTCAATAGCTATTTGATCTAGATCCTGATTAAATTTCAAATGTCTTATTCTCTGCAGTCAGAAGCTTTATAAGCAATTATAAAATTCTGTAAAATTACAATCAACAAAATTAGGTTAGAGCTCTTTGTCAAATTTATCACAACACAAGCAAATTTATCGAATGAAACATTGCCCTTTGAATTTAATATCTGCAATCTTCTCCGAACCATTTAAGTAGAGATAGGAAATGATTCATCACATTGATAATGAGGATACTACAAACGTTTCACAAAAAAAAAAATAAAACTTTTGTTTATAGTTTCTAACCATGAATTTCCGAATCGTAAATCTACCAAATAATAAAATATTTTAAGAGAAAGTAGAAATATTTTCAGAGAAAATCTTTCAACTAGATGACAGCTTCGAAAATAGTTTTTTCTGGGTAGAGAAATCAGAATTGGATGAAAGTAATAATCTACGTTGCAAATTTTCTGGCAGATTTAAGCAAAATGTAATTGATAAATCAACGAGAATGCGTCATTCTGACACATCCTGTTGGTTAAATATATCAGAGTATGATGCTGACGAATCAGATTTGTATTGGAGGAGAAAACGTTTAATGAGAGTCGAGAGGCAAAAAGGAACCTAGGAAATATAGATAAAATTGTAAACCTTTGCAAGATGCTGGACTCTCCTCGTATCACCGAACGATCGATTCACATTCATAGATAGTGTGCTGAGCTTTTCGACCTTGTTGAATGTTGGCCCAACAACTGTGAGTGTTCACTCGTAAATTTGGAAATAACTACTCTAAAAGACGTTACCGAACACGTTACAGAAAAGGCATTTGAGTGGCAATTTGCAAGGCCACCTGTGCGTGTAACGACAATAGTGACAGAGCTCGGTGCACACATACGCACATTTCAAGATTTCCAACACTGATTCGTGATTACACCTATCGAATCGAATGCGAATGTAAGTATACGAATACAGACCAGTTCAGTTTACACAGAGAAGACCACTGAGAAAAGCATTCAGCTGCCATCTGGCAAATTTCTTACGATTCAACAAGGACTGCAGATATTTCCCCCAGGGGTAATCAATATTTCCTGTAATTTCCATCTTTGATTTCCCCTAGGTCATTCAGAACTCTGTCAGAACTATTTTTAAATTTTTATCACTTTTTTTCAAGTTCTAAATTTGAGGTTGATAATTTGAACAAAATCAGGGTGGTCAAAAGATTTAATTTTTTAATGTTTCAATTTCCCTGACAGAAAAGTAATAAAAATGCGAAAAAATTAATAATAATGGTATTGAAATTGTTCAAAAATTTCCTATAACGTATATCACTTTAAATCTTTTGAAACTCAATGAAATCTTTTGAAATCTGCTAAAAATTTACGAAATCTTTTAAAAATAAGAAAATCTCTTAGAATTCTTTAAAATTTCACGATAAACTTTAAAATAACTTTAAATCACTTAGAATTTTTAAAAACCTCTCAAATTCACAACCTTGAAGATCTTTTAAAATTCCTTAAAATTTCTTGAAATTCTTAGAAACGTCTTAAAATTCCATGAAATTCCTTCAAATTTGTTAATACACATTCGATAAAATCACTTAAATTTTTCATTTAAAATCCTTTAAATTCCACAAAATCTTTTTAAATTCCTAAAAGTCTCTTAAAATTTCCTTTAATTCTTTAAAACTTCACAAAATTTTTTAACCCTTCGATGGCACACTGGGGTCAAAATCACCGCAGGCATGTTCAACCTGAATTAAAATATTAAATAAATGTAATATTTAAAATAAATTTTGAACTAAATAACTCACAGCATTCTTTGAAGTAACTATTCAAGTGTGTGTAAAAAATTCAGCTTCTCAAAATAATAAATTGACTCTTTGCGGGAAGCCTTTTTTTAACTTGTGGTCAAAAAGCCACGCCGGGAAGTGTAACAACTAAGGGTTAAAAATTTCTTCAAATTTTTAAATTAAATTTAAATTCCACCAGGAACTTCAAAATACCTTAAAATACGTAAAGAATTATTAAAATTTTTGAAAACCCTTTGACATTTCTTAAAATTCTACAAAAAATTTTTTAAATCAATTAATTAATTTTCTTATATTCTGCTAATCTAAAATTAAATTAAAATTTGTCATCTAATTTGTAAATATTTTTCTGCCAAAAAAAAAATTAGATGGAGCAACATATTGTAAATTTCTAAGAGTCGTAATCATTCAATATAGATTCCATTAAATATTTCAAAAGATTTTGAAATTACTACGTAATATGTATAATGCTTTTGGGGAAAAAAGCACCTAATCATTTTCTACGCAAAAATTCGAATAAAAATTCTTGGATAAGTTGAGTTCAACCTACTCACAATTAAACCTACTTACCATTTTCTGCGTGATAAATTTTCTATACTAATAAATTATCTGCAATAGACAATTTCATTCCATACGATTCTTGCACAATTCTTGCTTTGAGAAAAATTCATTACTGTACCAGAACTGTACTTTCAAGTAACAAATTCCCTTGCCTTCCTGGACATTATAAACTTCATAAATTAAAAAAATGATTTTTAAAATATTTAAGGGCAAATGGTAAACTATGACGTCATTATTTACTAACCATACATACCATAATATATTTTCTCCGGCTTCTTATTTTTTAACTAAAGAGAATGTCTCACTGGAATTTTTGGAAATAGCAAAAAAATATATCAGTGCACGTCCGTCTTCTCATTAAAGTTTGTATTTTCTTTAAATACTGCAAGTTTAATTAATTTTTAACTTTTCAATGTAAGAGGGAATGGTGGGAATACTGGGAACAGAGCTTTAGTCCTCTGACTAATAATGAAAGGAAGGTACTAAAACCCTGATCACACTTACTTTAAAAATTTAAAAATTAATTAAAATTGCAGTATTTAAAGAAACTTTAATCTTTAATGAAAAGACGAATGTGCACTGATATATTTTCTGCTATTTCCAAAAATTTCAGCGAGACATCGTCTTTAGTTTAAAACTTTAAAACTAAGAAGGCAGAGGAAATATATATTAAACGGTCAGTAAATAGTGACGTCATAGTTTACCATTTGCCTTTAAGAACAGTCAAATAACCAAGATCTCACGACTCTAAGGAAAGCCTGACATTATCATTGTACAAAATAATAAAGAAGTCTATAAAACAATAAAGATTTAGACATTACGGGAGGTTCTGAGACCACTGGGAGTCGCTGATGGTAGAGCGTGTTGTGCTGCTTCCTCCAAGTTAGAATGTTGTCTAGCTAGTTGTTCCACCATTTTTTCTATCCTGGCTTTTTGATCTCGTTCATGCTGAAGCATCTTCTTCCACTTGGGTTCCTGTTGTTGTGCCAATTTTAAATAATCCTCACTCGCCTGAAAAGAATTTAAAATCAATTAACTCACGAGTTATGTAGATTACATTGAATTAAATCTGCATGACTTGAATCAAGAGCTGATAATATTAAATTAACTTACATTGATCATTGAAGTAGCAGCCAGTTTAAAAAGCGTAGTTTGTTCACTAAGGGGTTTTACTTTTGCGGATACTTCGTGGGAAATAGGTTCCTGAGTCTCTAAATCACTTATGGCCCTCTGAAGGCCCGTCCCTCTTTTCGTCAATAAATCATAACACGATTGTAAATGTTCCAAACGTTCAGTCAAGTCTTTTAGACTGGAAACTTGATCCACTTTCTGATTCGCGGTGCCCTGATATTCTTCCTCTTCTTCTTCTGAAATAATAAATGAAAATTGTCAATTTATAATTAAACTCCATGGATAAATTACTATTCGGTAAAATAAAAATTATGTTAAATAGAAATTCGGAGAAATAAAAAATAAGAAAAATAAAAAATTGAAATGAAAATTATGTGAAATGATTCGGAAAATTAAAAATGAGAATCATTTGAAAAAATGACAATTAGATCAAACAACACGGAGAAATAGAAATTAGGGTAAATTGTTATTCGATGAAATAAGAATTATGTTAAATAGAAATTCGGAGAAACAAAAATTATGTAAAATAGTAATTCGTAAAAATACAAATTACTTAAATTAACAATTCTAATAAATAAATTTTACAGAAAATTCGGTCATACACCATTTCGGTAAAATAAAAATTAAACAAAATTGAATTTGGAGAATACTCATGCACCCCCTCTTTTTAAAAATAATAATGTGGCTGTAGAGCGAAAAAATATTTGCCACTAGTACTTTTTGCGAAAAATGAAGACTTCGAATTTTTATTTTAGGTCTTCGATCAAACACCCTTAAACTTCCTAAATGAATGGATTTAAAATTTTTAAAATAGGTAAAAAAAAAAGAAATACCTGACTCCATCACTTGAATGGCTTTTGCTTTTGCCAATTCGAGAGCAGTAACCCATTGCTGTCGTTCGACTTCGGTGTGTGCTTTTATATGAAATGTTTGCGTACCACCATTACTGACGACGAACGTACATGGATCCACCGTGTGAATGAAGGCCCCGTGTAAAGATATCGTGCCTCGACATGTGTGAGACATCTCAGCCGGATTTCTAAACAGAGAAAAACAACGCAAATCCTTCTATGATATCGCTATACTATTTTTAAATTTTCAATGGTTTAGTGAGGTTTAGGTTTAAATTGAAATTTTTGTTGTATTATATTGAATGTAAGGCTGAATAAGCAAACACCTCGTCCAGCTCTAACCGTTTTAATAAGTGTTAAAATTATGTGTTATGTATTAGCACGCAGCAAATAATAAATTAGTACATGTGCAATGAACATTACTGCTAATAAGTTACCTTCAGCTTTGCGTTTAAATCCCTATTTTTAAAAACACTCAAGGCATTATCACCGACCAAATGAAACATGCAAAATCTTTTAAGAGCATATGGTAATTACCATAAGAGCAATTTAATTTCTCCAACTTTACGCTCGCAATAACAAATACTATTCCAAAAAAACTAGGCCTAGTTTCCTAAAACTAGGCCATTTACCATTTGCCTGCTTCGTACATACAGAGGTAAATGACCAATTAGGAAAAAATATTTATCATTGTGAACATAAAGTTGGGGAAATTAAATTGCTTTTATGGTAAAGTATCACGTGCCCTTAAGGGCAAATGGTAAACTATGACGTCACTATGTATCGACCGTTTTATATATTATATGTATATTTTCACCGGATTCTTACTTTTTACGAGAACGAACGCGCGCTCTGCACGCGTTTAATTTCTTTTAAATGTTATAATTTATAATATTTTATTTCTTCTTCCCTAGTAGATGTAATTAAGATTTTTTATAATTTCAGTTATACAGAAATAACATTTTGTAAACTAAATAAGTAAAGTAAATGTCCCAATACCTGGCCACCTTAAGGCCATGTATTACTTATCGGATCCCTACCTTATCGATACCGACATTTCTTTCTCTGCAACGTTACTTCTAAATTTATTGAGATTTCAAATTGAACATTTCTGTAATTAAAGTTAAATTAATGCTTTAACTTTAATTATTGAAATTTTCAATTTGATATCTCAATAAATGTAAACGTAACGTTGCAGAAAAAAGTGTCGGTAAGGTAGGGATCGGATAGTAATACATGCCCTTAAGAATGGTAGGAGTACATACTACATGGCCATCCCAGTACCTAGCCGTTATTTTATAATTTTATATGGCCAGTTGCGGCCATGTATTCCTACCATTCTTAAGGTGGCCAGGTATTGGGACATTTACCTTTCTACACTCATCCACCAATTATTTTCAACGCGGTTATATGCATAGTTCACGGTTGTTCCCCTCCCGCAGCGACGCTCGGGTGCCAATATATGGACCCTATATATGCGATTATTTGCAGTCAAGACTCGAGATCTGCAAATAAACGATGGATGAGTGTACATCTGCGAATCGTTCGCAAAAATAATAATTTATACAAAAATAATTTATACAAAATTTGTAAAATAATAATTTATAAAAAAATAAAATTGCGTAAAATATACACTAATATTAATCAAGTTTTCCTCTCTAAAAAAAATCTGCCTTCCTTTGCTTTTAAATGTTATATTTTATGATACTTCATATTTTTTTTAAAACTGTGATACTTTATAAAATATTAATATAGACATTTATAGATAGATAATATAGATAATGCAGATTATAATAATTTATTTTAAGCTTTTAAGATACTAAATGTTTTTTGCGTTATAAAAAATACTAGCAGGTAATATTATAATAACTTATAAAATTGATATTTATCTTCTTCTTCTTCTTGGTAAGAACATTTAACTTTTTTTT
Source organism: Synergus coniferae (assembly GCA_032164275.1). Classification (NCBI taxonomy): domain Eukaryota; kingdom Metazoa; phylum Arthropoda; class Insecta; order Hymenoptera; family Cynipidae; genus Synergus; species Synergus coniferae. The sequence continues at coordinate 44,643 of JAUEJJ010000018.1, read as the reverse complement.
TTGTCTGAGAGATAACAGATAGGAAATAGGCGTTACGATATTTCGACATTGACTCAATCATCTTTTTAGAATAGGAACTAAAGAGGATGTCTGCCTGAAATTTTTAGAAATGACAGGAAATATTATTAATGCACGTCCATCTTCTCATTAAAGTTTATATTTATTAATATTGCAATTTTAATTAATTTTAAAATTTTTAATGTATGTAAGTAGAAATAGGGCTTTAGTGCCTGCACTTCCTTATTAGTCAGGGCACTGAAGCCCTGTTCCCACTTACACTACAAAGCTAAAAATAAAATTAATTAAATCTGCAGTATTTAAAAAAAAACAAACTTTAATGAGAAGACCACCGTGCACTGTTATATTTTCTGTCATTTCCAAAAATTACAGCGAGACATCTTCTTTAGTTTAAAAATAACAAGCCGGAGAAAATATAACTTGTAAAAGTATACAATGAAGACAATAAATATTCTAATAATAGTATATCGTAAAATAACAAGCCGGAGAAAATATATATGGTACGGTAGATAAATAGTTACGTCATAGTTTTCCGACTATAGATTTCCTTACCGACATTTTTTTTCTCTGCAATGTTACTTCTAAATTTATTGAGATATCAAATTAAAAATTTCTATATGTCATTAAAGTTAAAGCAAGGTTCATTTATCTGTTCCTAAATATATATTTACATTTATAAAAAAAAATTTATTTTGAAAATTTTTTTACTTTAATAAAAACTTCGGATCACATAAACGTACCTTAGCATAATGTCTAATTTTAGAAATTTTCAATTTGATATCTCAATAAATTTAGATAATGTCAGTAAATATGTCAGTAAGATAGAAATCGAATAAGTAATACGGCCTTAAGTAAGATGTTAACATGCACTCTAATTGATGAATTGAATTTTTGAAAAATATGAAAAAGCCTAGATTGGTGAGGTGTGTATTTCCTTTGCAAGGTTGGACGGACACTTTTAATGGATCAGAAGAATTTATTATATCTGAGTGAAACATTCATTTTTAGATGGGTGAAACAAGAATGACAATTAATTTTAAAACGTACAGTGGGGCAAAAATAAATGTCTATGGACAAATTGATATTCAGAAGCCATTTCTCAACCGATTTGAATGTTTTTTTTTTTTTAATTAAAACTAATAACATTCCGCATAGATCTGCCATCACCGACTTTTAATAAAGGATTTTATTTATTTTTTAATTAACAAAAATGAAAACAACATTTTTTTTAAAGTTCCGGTTTTCGAGAAATGCTTGGATTCAATCGAATATATCTAGAATCAATGAAGCAACTGTATAGAAAATTTATGTATGTAATAGCTTAGCAATTGTTTAAAAATTGATTGAATTTGTTATAAACAAATAAGTGAGTGAAAATGGAATCAACTATTAATAATTAGCTTTAAAACTTTTTTTTTTTATAAATTTCGATAACGATCCATTATCGTTATTGTCAATAATTATTTTATAGACAAATTTTTATTCTCTCATTCATCTCTAAACAAAAAATTCCGTTTTTCTTTGTGGGTACGTAAACTTAACGTACAATTATAAGAGAACAATAACTTGAATAACAATAAGAATAGTTAATCGTTATTGAAGTTTTTTTTAAAAAGTTCAAAAATTAGTTATTATTAATAAGTGAGTACTTCTACAGAGAGAAACGAATCAAATTATAATATTTGTGAAGTATAATGAGAAAATCGAATTTTAAGATTAAAACTTAGTTCCAACGCCGTTAATAGTTGGTTCTGTTGAAAAACCCATATTTTTACTTTTAGAAACAACCAAATGATACATTTATTAATTAAGTTTGTTTACACAATTATCAATTTTTATGCATCATTAGTAAAGAGCCATTGCTAAATAAAAGGCTGCTAATCCTTCACAGAAAAGCCCATTTTTTTCATCAAAATGCTTACAATTTTTGTTGCTCCACTGCAAAACGTGGAAGTTAAATAAAAATTCAACAATGTCTATTTGTTAACAAAATTTCATAGCTTCGGCAGAATTTTTTATGTGGAGGTAGTGATTTAGAGATTAGAAGTTTAAAGATTGTTAAGGGTGTTAGATCCAAGTTTTAAGCTCAAAATTCGATTTGTTCATTTTACTTATTGATAATGTCGATAAATATTATAATTGGAGATTTTTTACTATATAACTGCTATTTAATTCTACAGGCACATTTAAATTTTAAAATAGAATACATCTACTAAGCGAAAAAGTATTTAGTTATGATAATTATTGATTAATATTAGAAATTCCATTCTAAGGTCAAAATTATGATTCAACTTTCTTAAAATACTTTTATAATAGTTTAGTAAATTAAATATGTAACTTAAAAAAACTGAGTGAAAAATTGAATGAAATAAAAAATTTTATCGATCTATAGACCCTCTTATATTTTAAAAAAGAGTATTACTGTAGAACGAAAAAATATCTATATATTTCTAATATTCATCAAGTAAAACGGATTAAATTTTGAGATTGAAACTTAAGCCCAACATCTTTGAACAATATTTCTCTAATTTACAACTATTTAGCACAGACTATAGATGAGTATGGTGTATCTTATCTAAACTCTAAGTTAAAAGAAATATTTCCTGCGATGATTTGGTTCCTTCTAAGGCTAGAAATATTTCTGACCGGTATGAAATTGCGATATAGGTGAATAGTGTTAAACTTGGAAGATGATTTCAGGCAGAATTTGATGCAGGCATTCATCAATAACAGCAAGAATTATAAACCTTGAACCCCAATGCAACTGTAAACAATATTTCTAAAATTAGATTATGTAACTACATGACTGTAATAGAAATGCAGGTGCAAAATAGTTGATTGCATAATAGATTTGGAAGTAATTACCGTTCAAAATTGCGTTACGAATAAATGAATTACAAAAAAACCAAAGACAAACACATGGGACAGAAATACAACAAAATAAGAATGAGTCCAAAATCTTGAAGGCAGACAAATATACACAAATTAAGGAAAACGAGAAAGAACAAGTCGACGGAGAAATTAATAGCCGCATTAACATATAATAGAATGGAATGAAGGGATTAATTTTTTTTTGGACAAAACAAAACTTTAGAATTTCGTTTCTCTGTTAACATTTTTTTAAGGAGGGTCAGGATTTCGGCTGTTTAATTTTTTTTTACTTACTCGGAGGCCCGGCCAGCCCTCCGCTTGCGTCGCGTCGATATCTTTGGCCCCCCTGTTGGTTCAGCCCTAAACAGTCCACAAAACAAATAGGCCCTTGTTCACTTTGTGTATAACTTTTTGAAAACATTTTTCTAATAATTTTTAATCATTGTTATTTTGATTCGCCTAATTTCAATTTGGGGAGAATGGGTGTTAGGCTGGGACATAGAGTACCCGAGAGTAAAAGAAGGTAGAAAGTTTTTCAGTATTTCAGATTAGAACAGAAATAATCGTTTTTTTTTTTGGTGCACGAATTAAAATATTTAACTGGTTTGATTTGTCTTGATTTTGTATACAAGGTAAATTGAAAAATTGAAATGCAGGATCGATATCAATATTTTTTGGGAACTTTGGCCTTCAAGAATCTGAAAATAGTACATTTATTAGACGTGCACATTAATAAAAAGACATAGTTAACGAAATTATGAAATATTCTCAAGAATGATTCAACAGACTTTGTATCATAATTTTTCTAAGTGCATGATCAAAATGAATGTGTGATCTTATTTATGAAAGACACCCATAGTCCTTTTAACTATTCAACATAATCACTTAAAAAGATTTCTAGGAAAAAACAATAATTAGTTTAAATTAATTATTTAGTTAGTTTTCCTTTTACGAATAATGTTCAGTTTCAAAAAGTAACTCAATTTGTAAGATTTGTTGTAGATTATTTGTAGATTATTTGAAACGACGAAAGTTAGGTGTAAACACAAAGGAGTTGTAGATATATCTGAACTCAAGTGTGCTTCATTTGTGTAATGACTGGTCTTTTATGCAAGTCTTCGACGATAATACGAGAAAAAAATTCTTTTCCTTATTCGTTTAAAGTTTCAACATTTATTAAAGGCAGATCTTTCACAGTTAATTATTATAGACGTGAATATGCAAAATGTAAATGCTGACAAAATAAATTCAGAAATTTTTCAGAAATCACTCTGTTTTTACGTAAGAAATAATAAAGTATAATTTAAAAAATAATTTTTGAGAAATAATCACTGATAAAATCTCATTTCAAAAATTCGTGTACAATTTTCCCCATTGAAAAAAGGATTTAAATAGGAAAATAATGACCTTTTCTACTTTTAAAAAATGTTAAATTTGAGAAAATTAAAGAAGTTTGGATATGAAAATTCTATTTATAATTGTACTTAATCTCACCGTTTAGAATAATAGCACTTGTAGTCTTTGACCCACTTCCAGGACACAACGATGTTTTTCTTATGTGCATAACCCCTCCGGGTAAAAAAAAATTTGAAGAATGCACACTAGGGGCCTTTATTATGGATAATTAAAAAACTGAATGATCAACAGTTGTTTTAATAAACTGTCAATACAAAATTTTTGTTATCAAGGACAGCTGATTCCAAGTTTTTTGAGTCAAAAGTGTGCAAGTATGTTATTTGAATAAAAAAAAAAAAAAAGACAAAGAAGCTACGAATCAAACCTGCTTTAATTGACAAAGTGATAAACTTTGAATGCAAAATTAAGGCAATTTGTGCCAATCCATCGCCTCCAAATGTGGAGCGGGATTATTTTTTAATGTTAAAAGGATCTAAACAGGGTGAGGACTATAGAGACAGGATCGCTAAACAATCTCTTGGAAGAGTGGATTAGCTAAGAAAATAGCTGATATAATTTCGAAACACAGGCCTGCGATCAAGTGTTAGTTTATCCGTCGAAATTATATCATCTCAGAAAATACCTGTAGTATGACAGAAGGCCATTTGACAGCACAAACCATCTGCGTTGATAACCTTTCAGATAGTTGGTCCATTTGAAAAGCCAACCCTTCATCTCGCCCAAGTTGTGTTGGATTTTCGTGTCACCCATTATTAAGTCGCACGACGCAGTACTATATTTTTATATATTACGAATTTTAAAACACCGAGGAATCCACGTTCACATTATCCGTATTGAACAGACACCATTTTGCAATTTTCGTAATCCACGGATCGAATACGTGGCAAGATTGGCAAGTGGCACTGGCAACAACGAAATCAGTTCGTATTATTCGGTGGCAGTACTGTCGTTGCGCGGCAAAATTTAAAATTTAATTCTTTCAAATTATTTTAATAATAATAATATTAGTACTTATTAATTCACTTAGCTCCTATCTTTCGTTCGCTTATTGTTAAATTGTAATTATTTAAAACTAAAATAGACTAAATTTATTGGTATATGTTGTTTTTCAAAGGAAATAAGACAAAGTATATTTTACCGATTTCAAGAGAAAAATTTGTTGAGGTTATCTAACGAAAAAATATAAGAAAAATCATTACAAGCCTATAATGATTTTCCTGTACTTTTTTAAGAAAATAATTATAGGGAAAAATTATATGGAAAACAATTATATTAGTTAAATAATTATACAAGTGAATAATATTAAATATTAAAATATTAATGGTTTTATCCTATATTGACTTTAATTACAAGAAAAGTATAGAAATAAAAGATAATTATTTGAGTTCAGGATTATCGGGATTATCCTAGCTTGAAACCAAAGGAGAATGCTGGTAGAGGTTTTTCGGGTGGGGGGGGGTGTCTCCGTGACACCCCCCCTGGATTCATGCCTGGTTGAGCAAGCAGAGATTCGAGCAAGTATAGATTGTATAGACAGGTATAGATTAGAAATAAAAATCTGCCCGCTTCGCGGGCACATTCTCATAACACGTCGCGCTTGCACCCTTCGGGACGCTTGCGCGCTTGAGGCTTGCGCCCTTTGGGGCTTTGGGATCTTTGGGATATGCTATTGTTTGAATTATTTTTGTTTTAAATGAAGAGAACTCATTTACTTAAAGTTCTATCGACCGTGGAACGCGCTCGATATTTGACATAAACCTCTCGGGTGATTTGTTCGTATCGCTTTTCATGCTCCGGAATATTTGATCGTCATCAAGCTTCGATTATTTTATATTAATTTTGTAATATTTTCTCATATCTCACGTTTTTTTTTATTTTTTATTTTTTAAAACAGTTTTCACGATTAAAACGAAAAATACTTTATCAAAAAATGGTCCAAAGAAAATTTATAAACCTTTCAAAGACCATATTAATTATGCACCTTATCATTTTTTCTGTATCCCGCGTTATTTGGCTCCAAATTTAAATTTTCGTTTTTTCAAAAAGATTCGAAAAGTTTTTATGCCATACCTATATATAGAGCGTTCAAAAAGAAACATTTTTCATCTCTTAACTTTTTTTTCATATCGTGCGTTATTTGGCTTCAAATTGTCACTTTTTTTCATTTTTTTGAATTTTCGAAATGTCATAAGTCTGACAATCATTTTTTTATCGAAAAAAGTCATAAGGATAAATTATTCGACTATTTGAGTACTACGAACATCCATACATATAATTAGTAAATTTAAAAAAAAGTAGTTTCAAAAATTTTCAAAATTTTCAAATTTTCAAATTTTGAATTTTTAACCAAAATGGCTGGCTAAGGAACTTGACCTTCATTTCAGGACACTAAAAGAGTATACCAAAGGCCAATCCAATTCGTCCATTCTTTCGAAAGTACCGTGCACACAAACTAAATAAAAATCTACAGACACACCCACACACAGACAGACACATTCTTAAAAACATGTTTTTTTGGATTCAGGGGGTCTCAAAACGTGGACATTTGACAAAAACGGGGGGGGGGTCAAATTTTACACAAATCTAATACATTCTGATGAGAATATGTGAGATTCTATCCAAATATTTGAAAATGAAATATTAAAAATTTCATAATCTATTGAATTTGAAATTGAAATTTTCAGATTTCTAAATTTTCAGAATTTTAAATAAGGCTTTATAAAATTTGATTTAACATTAAAACATAATTAACATAATTTCCTTATAAAGGCTATTTTAAGATAAGGCGGAATTGTTACACATTTTTTCCGGTATCATTTTTATTTGTAAGATAATATTATTCTGATATTATCGCGTATATTATTTATCCAGAAAATATAAAAAATGTATCCAGAAAATATGTCTAAAAATGTATGCGAATAATAAAAATAATATCTAATAATAATAATAATAATAATAATAATTTTTCTTTAACTTTCCTTAATTTCTTTAATTTTTCTTAATGTCTTTAATTTTCTTTAATTTTATAATTTTATAAATTATAAATAAATAAAATTAATAATTAATTAATTTCTTTAATTTAATAATTTTGAAATTTTCGGGAAATTAAATTCTCGGTAATTTGAATTTTTGGGAATTTGAATTTTCGAGAATTTGAAATATCGGGTATTTTATATTTTCGGGAAATTGAAAAGTCGGGAATTTGAATTTTCAGAAATTATTTTTCCGGTATTTTTCCATATTGAGGATTTAGAATTTTCGGTAAAAAGATGTCCCATTTATTGATAATGATTTTTTTGATTAAATAATTTAAAAAATTTTAATTAGCTCTGACTAAGAGAATTGCATTGAATTCCTAATGTTGTTTCAAACAATTGAAAAGTTATAACTAATTTGATTTGAAATTGACTATCAGAAGAATAAATTTTCCATACAAGGATGAGGAAACTGTCAATCATTGAAGGATTTCCTTCAACGTGTGGTTTTCCTTCTGAGAAATTTAATTAAAGAACCTAAAAAGGAAGATGGAATAAAGATAAATTCTAAGATTGCCATCATTTTGAAATAAGAAACAATTTTCCTTTTTTTTTTTACAATAAATTTAATTATATGTAAGTGCCTCATTTTAAGAAATAAAAATAAAATATTTGACCTTGAAGTAGATTACAAAGCCATTATACACTTGGTTGTTTTAAATATTTAAATAAAAGCAATTTAAAACTAAGCAATAATAAATTTGTAATTAAGATTCATAGGTATGTATGTAAATAAAAACATGAAAGATGAATAAAATATTTAAAAATGACTCATGACTAAGAGTCAAAAAAATGAATGAATTTTCTTTCTTCATCTATTGATAGTATCATGATAAAATGAATCATAGTCTAGACAAGTTCACTATTCAACGAAAAAAAAATCTTGAATATGTAACTAAAAGAAAAAAATACAAACAATAGGTACATTGGCTAGAAAATGGTTGCAGACGCACCAACAGTAAGGATCCAACAATCAGTGAGGGCACTCAACCATAAAGACTCGTAATTTTTTTAACGCTTAAAAGTGTCAGGGAAAAAATTCTACATTGAAATTAATAAAGATAGTAATCTTATTTTTATATAAGCTACTGTAAACTTTTGTTTACACTCTATTTAAGTGAACCTGATTTTTATTCAATGCGCGTTGGAATATAAAAAATATCAGACATCTCAGATTAGAACATTCTTTATGTAAATTAGGAGGCGTGCAAAGAATATAAACGATGAGTCAAATTATGCAATGAAATTTAAAATTTAATTCAAACATCGAATTCAAATGGCAATAAAAAAAAAGAAAATAATAATTTTACCTAATGAAATTTCATCGTCTCACAATTTTTTGCATGCTAATTCGTTTAAGAATTCCTAAAAGTTTCAGTATAAAGAGTCGATTATGAGATTTAGTATGTATTGTGGTTTGGAAGTGTCTAAAGTCCACCTCAATCAATTAAAAATAATTCTATTCTGAAGGCGTTATGGAAATTAAAGGACGTTTCATTTTGGTACTTTAAAAATAATCTTAAACTTTAAAGTTTGCAAATTTTAGCTGATATTAGAGCTGGCAAATTTTAGAGATTGCAAATTTGAAGTCTAGCTTGCAAATTCAGGGTGGTCACAAGATTAAATTTTTCAATTTCCCTGACAAATGTCAGGGAAATCCCTGACTTTTTCCTGACTTTGAAACAAATTTCCCTGGCAGAAAAGCATGCGAAAAAATTTTCAATAATAATGTTATTGAAATTTTTCAAAAATTTCGTATAACGTATAATATCACTTTAAATCTTTTGAAACTTAATGAAATCTTCTGAAATCCGCTAAAAATGTAAGGAATTTTTTAAAAGTACGAAAATCTCTTAGAATCCTTTAAAATACCACGATAAACTTGAAAATCACTTAAAATTCGTAAAAATCTCTAAAATTCACGAAAACCTTGGAAATTTCTTTAAATTTCTTGATAGTTATTTAAATTCCTAGAAATGTCATAAAATTCCACGAATTCCATTTCAATTTGTTAATATTCCATAAAATCCCTTAAACCTTCACTAATTTTCTCAAATTCCTGAAAATCATTTGAAATCCCTTAAATGTTATAAAAAACTTCAAAAAATTTAACATTTCCAAAAATCTTTTAAAATTTCCTGTAATTCATCAAAATTCCTCAACATATTTTAAAAATCTCTTGAAATATCTTAAAATCCCTTAAACTTCGCTGAAATCTTTTGGAATTCCTAGAAACATCTTTACATCCCTTAAAATTCTACTACAATATTTAAAGTCGTATAAAATCTTATAAATTCTTTAAGATCTATTGAAATTCCACACAATCCTTTAAAATTTCACAAAAACTTTTACAAATTACAAAAATCTCGTGAAATTCTTCAAAATTTCCAAAAATGCATCAAAATCTCTACATAAAAATTTTTAGAAACAAAAATCTCACAAAATCTTTTATAAATCATAAAAACTTGTGAAATCATTTAAAATTCCACAAGAATATTTATAATCCCTTAAAATTCTATCAATTCCCTAAAATTTCCTAAAAATCTCTTAAAATTTCTTGTAATCCTACCAAAATTCTACAAGTAATTGTAAAAGATTTTTTAAATGTTTTTAAAATCCATGAGGAATTTTAAAATCCCATAAAAACTCATAAATTCCTTAAAATATATTAAAATTCCATATAGTTTTTTTGCAATTTCACAAAATTTTTTAAAAATCAAAAATGATTTCAAATTTTTTTGAATTCTATGAGGAATATTAAAATTCTTTAAAATTCTTACAAGCTTCTACTATTCTTTTATAATTCCACGAAAAAAAATTAAAATTCCCTAAAATTCTACAAGGCACTTTAAAATTCGTGAAAATTCTTTGAATTCCCTAAACTTTCTTAAAAATCTCTTAAAATTTCATGATGTCCTTTAAAAATTCCATGAGATCTGTTAAATATTATTCTAATCTCTTTTACATAATCCCTTTAAATCATTAGAAACTCAGAGAATCTCAAAACATGCCTGGAAATTCTTTATAATGCTTCCAAATCCTTGGAAAGTTTCTAAAATTTGTTAAATAAACTATAAAAACTGTATATGTAATACGACAAAAATAACATAGTTAGTATAATTGTCAATTTTTATTTCCTTTACACTATTCGCATTTCCCTGACAAAATTTTTTCCCTGACTTCCCTGACATGTGGCCAATTGTTATAATTGTTATATAAATAAATTAAGAACCAGAATTTGAAAATATACCCTTAAATACTTTCTTATAGTATAATCCGAATTGAAAAAATATCAGCGCCAGAGTAATGACAGATAAATAAATACCTGTATAATTTTTCTCTAGGACAACTTTCTGTGAATGCATAATGCGCCTTCAATATACATACGTGCGTTAACTTATACGTACACATCTAAAATCAACTAGCCAGTTATTACTATTGTTATGATTCGGATAGGTACGGGTACCTCAGACCTCAGTACGTTACGTCTCTCAGTAATGTCTCAGAGCCACGAGTAGTCTCTTCCAGTCTACTTCTCCATACGTGACAACGTGTGCTTCATGTGTTCCCTAAAAAATACCAAATATAGATTAGTTTACACAGATTTGGAAAAATTAAATTTACATAAATTAAATTTGCAGAGTCTAATTTTATAATAAAAGTTCTACAACTTGTGCAAATTTGTTTAGGTACTATTCATAAAATATTTTAGACACAAGTGAAGCAATCAATGAGTGCCAAAAAAAAACTTAAAAAAACGATAGTACAGTACAAAATTTGTACAGTGAAAGATTACTATACAATAAGGTATTGATCTCTCGAAAAGTGAGTTTGGGGTTTAGAAATATTTTTTTTCTACAACAGTGGATCAGTTGCATCACGTTTCAACATCCTCAAAGGAATCATTAGCAAACGGAAGAAGGCTTAAAATGCCGAGATAGTAAGTCTGGATTATGCGCGGTGTTTTTGAAATTCTTTATTAGGGGGCTAATAAAAACTTTACAGGCATTGCCAATAAAGATAAGAGCTAATAAGAAAAGTAGGTTTCTGAAAATTTTATTCTCAATCTCATTACAAATTCTTTTCACACCAAAGTATTATAAAATCTTAAATGAAATTTGGATAAAAAGCTCAAATGAGAGAGTTGACCAAAAGAGAGATGATGACCAATAATAATAATTTAGAACTGAGAAAGGTGAATTCAAGTTTCCTCAATGAAGAAAGAATTGCGCCAGAGCAGGAAGAAGCGAGGACGAATTTGTATTCGGAAGAGGATCTCCCGAGTAAATTAAGCAAGTCGACACAAATAGATATTTCCCAATTAACTTGGAAGACACCTCATGGCCAGAGATCAAGACCATTATCAATGGGTCAGTTGTCAAGACAGAATCAGTACGGTGATTCGAGTTATGCGAGTTACAATTCGAGATATGGAATTTTCTCGGCCCAAAGTGAAATGGTACTTTCGCCGAGGAGTAGGTATCCAAATAAATATGTAGCTGTCGATATGATGAAACTGATGCCGAGTCAACAATCAGGAAGTCACTTGTCGGCTAATAATTCTGGTTGCACGTGTTGTTGTGCTTGTAATGGTCCACAAAAACCTGCTGGACCGAGTTCAGAGGCTCTGGATGATCAGGATGGACCTGAAAGCCTCTCCTGGAGAAGACTTCACATGAGCAGAGCTAAACTCAAAGCCACTGCGACTACTTCTGAACTTCTCAGTGGTTTTGCAATGGTGAGATATTCACTGAAAAAATACAAATTTAATTAATATGTTGATGTTTTAATTGGTTTCAAAGGAATAAAAAAGTTAAATAAAAATGAAAAAAATAAAAATGAAATTTTAAAATTTGTTTTTAATTTTCGAAAAGTACCTATATGACAATTTTGGGAGATTATACAAAATATTAGATTTAAAATGAATTGATGTAATCGCTATATGTATTTATATTATAAATCAACGTTTTCACCGAAAGATTTATACACCAATCATTTATTTATTTTATGATTCAAACGTGTTTTTAATCATTGATCAATCTTTTAGTCGCATCACGAGTTGAAGTCAAGTTTTTTTTTATTATAGCTTGGAATTTCCAATCTCTTCAAGTAGTAAACAGAAAGAGATTACAGAGATTCTCAGTTGAAAATTAACAATTGATTCGGAAAGTAAATTATTGAACCTGAAAGTTAAATGGAAAATTTTGAATATCTTTATGAAATCGAAATGTATTACCTTATTCCTCTGAAAAAAAAATTTGTTATTAAATATGTTATAAGATAAAAATATACATTTTCTAGTTAGTGAGAATGTCGCAATTTGTATTTCCAAAGAAATTAGCATTATCATCACTAATAAAAAGTCAGCAGTTCGTTGAACACAATTTTTATGCATTATAAATCAAGAATTTCAATTAGCCATCTGATAATGAATTACAAAATTCTTTAGAAGCGAAAATTTTCAAAAATAATTACAATTTTCAAGTACCAGTTTATGACTGGTAATAAATATACAAAGACAAAATGTATTATTTTGAAAAAATATCTGAATTACCCAAGAGTATAATTATATTTAATATGTACTCATAAAATTTAAACTCTTCACAAAAAGTGACACTTCCCAGTAAGGTTTAAAAAATAATTTTTGAAAACTTTCTCACGCAATTCTTTTGTTGAATAAAAAAATAATTATAATAATGAATAACTTTATTGATAAAGAAACATATTTTAGATTCGAAAAATGTTTCCTTTTGTGGAAAATTGTACATTTTAAGCCTTCAAGTTTTTATGATTTAAAATAGAAAGCCTTAAAATATTGTGTAAATTTATAATTTTAATTCGACTCCGGGAATGGTTTAATATTATTATCTTTTTCTCTGTAGAATTTTTCAAATTATTCATCTTCATATTTATTCATTATTTCGTGAAAAACGCAACAAGATTTAACAGTAATTTCTGATATGAATATAATCTTGCATTCATCAATAATACAATGACTTTAATAATAGCTTCTACGATGAAAGCCATTATGTATTATAGAAAATTTTCAATATTTTTTTAACAAATTCAGGGTGTCAATTTATTTAATTTATGATTTATCTAAATTCATGGCTTTCATTCTAAACATCCTGTAATACAATAGAGTTAAAAATTGTAAAATGTTTTTTTTTTTATAATGTAGAAAGTAAAAATACTTTTTCTCATATAATATTGTGTTGAAATTGCCGACGTCTGGTCTGACGAACTTGTTTTATTACATCTTTTTTTCTACATTTATTGGATTAAGAATGTCAAAAAAAGTTTCCAAAAACCCTTTATTTTTATTTATTTATTAGTAGAAAGTTATTTGGCGTAGCTCAATTTTTAAGTGATTTTAGGAAATTTCAAAATATTTTAATTTTATTTTTTACTTATTTTACTTTTAAATTTTAAAAGAGTTTAAAAGAGTTATGAAAATAATGTTCTAGAGATTTCTATGGATTTCACAAGATTTCAAGACAAAGGATTTCGTCAGATTTGAAGTGACCATGAAATTTCAAGAGATTTTGAAAACATTTTTAAAGAGTTTTAGGAATTTCAAGGAATAAAAAGACTAAAGGATTTAAGAAATTTTTAAAGGATTATATAAGAGATTTAGGGGCATTAATGAATTTTTTAAAAACAGTTCAAAAGAGTTAGCAAAAGGATATTTGAAAGATTTTTAATCGATTTAACAACACATTCAAGAATTTGAGATTTTAAGTGATTTTAAGGGGTTTTCAGAGATTTCAAGTTTTCATAAGAAATTTTAATGGATTTCAAAAGAATTCAAAAGATTTCCAAGATTTTCAAAAGATTTCAAGCCATTTAAAATTATTTTAAAGAAGGCCAAGAAATTTGAGGAGATTTCAAGATCTTTTAAGTAATTGTAATGAACTCCAAGGAAATTCGAAATCTTTTAAACGATTTCAAGATATTTTAAGTGATTTTAAAGTTTTTTTAAAGGATTTACAAATAATTAAAACGATTTCAGGGGATTTCAACCAAATTAAAAAAAAAATTTTTAATTGTTAGAGGATTTTAAGAGATTTTATTTGGTGTTAGGGACTATAGTGAATTTTAAAACAGTTAAAAAGAATGATCAAAAAAGGATTTTTCAGATTTCAAGATCTTTCAAGTAATTTAAATGGATTCTAAGGGATTTCGAAATATTTTAGGTGATTTTAAAGCATTTAATTGTATTTTAAATGATTTTAAGGATTTACTAGGAATTCTATTAGACTTAAAAGATATTTAAAGGACTTAAAAAGAATTAAAAAGATTTCAAGAGATGTAACAAAATTTTCTAGTTTTTTAAAAAGTTTTTTGAAAGGTTACAAAAATCAGATAAAAAATTTTTTTAACAATTTTAATTTTAAAAGTTTAAAAACTCTTTCAATATGTCTTTAAATCTTTTAAAATTTTAGGAAATTCTTTAAAATGCCTTATAATTTTACAACATCTTTTAAAAAACATAAAAATATCTTGGAAACTCTTAAACTTCAACGAAGATCTTCGAATTCTCTTGAACTTTCTTAGACTCTTCAAATTTCTTCAAATTCTTTAAAGTCAGTTAAAATGTTTGAAATTTTGTTAAATCTCTAAAAAAAAAAAAAAAAAAACCGTTTGATAACTCTTTTCCCTTTTAAAACTCCCCTTTAAATTCCTAAAATCAACCAAAATTTCGTAGTATCTCTTAAATTTTTAAAAATCCTTTAAGGTCTTTTCATCCCTAGAAAATCATCTAAATCATTATAAATCTCTTAAAATCCTGTTACAATTTTTGAAACCTTATGAAATTCCTTGAAATTCTTTAAAAACCCTTAAAATTTTTTTCGATCCTTTAAAGTCTCTAACATTTCTCTAAATTCTAATCTTTTTACATTCTCATCAGAGAGAATGTATTAGATTTGTGTAAAATTTGACCCCCTCTCCCCGTTTTTGTCAAATGTCCACGTTTTGAGACACCTTTAACCCAAAAAACATGTTTTTAAGAGTGTGTGTGTGTGGATTTTTAGTTTGTGTGCACGATAACTTTCGAAAGAATTGACTAATTAGATTGGCCTTTGGTAGGTACTCTTTTAGTATCCTAAAATGAAGGTCAAGTTCTTTAGCCAGCCATTTTGGATAAAAATTCAAAAAGTTGGAGCATTTTGAAAATTTTTGAAACTACTTTTTTTTTAATTAACCAATTCTATGTATGGATGTTCGCAGTACTCAAATAGTCGAATAATTTATCCTTATGACTTTTTTCGATAAAAAAATGATTGTCAGACTTGACATTTCGCAAATTCAAAAAAGCGAAAAAAATGACAATTTGAAGCCAAATAACGCACGATATGAAAAAAAAAGTCAAGAGATAAAAAATGTTTCTTTTTGAACGCTCTATAGGAATGGTATAAAAACTTTTCGAATCTTTTTGAAAAAACGAAAATTTAAATTCGGAGCCAAATAACGCGATACAGACAAAACGATAAGAAGCATAATATTAATGGTCTTTAAAAGATCTACAAATCTTCTTTTGACCATTTTTTGATAAAGTAAGTATTTTTCGTTTGAATCGTGAAAACTGTTTTTAAAATATAAATAATAATATTTTCCAGCCAAAAAACGTGAGAGATGAGCAAAATTACAAAATTAATATAAATAATCGAAGCTTGACGATCAAATATTCCAGAGCACGAAGCGCTACGAACAAATCGCGCGAGGTTTATGTCAAATATCGAGCGCGAAGCGCGAGTGTCCTGATGAGAATGTATTCCTTATGGTCGATAGAACTTTAAGTTCATTTAAGCGCGACGTGTGTTATTTTTTTGATATTACTATCCTAATAAATATGAAAAAAAAATCATCAGACTAGACGTCTGAAACTTCAACCCTATTAATTAATTAATTAATTATTATAAATTCCCGGTCATTAATCGGTCAAGTCGCCACCCTGAAATTGGTATTTTTGAAAAATTGTGGTTTCTGACAAAAATTCCAAGTTATTTTCCTCTTTCTCCTTCGAATAAAATTTCGATTTTACCTAATCCAGTTTACTCCCAGATTTTGAGCTCTTCAACTTTTGTCTTTGAAATCCTAGATAAATAAAATAAATAAAATAATAAAAATAAATTAATTATTCTCCATTGGAATTTTTCAGGTGGCAATGGTGGAATTACAAATAAACACGCCAACAGAGGTGCCTGAGTGGCTGTTTGTAATGTTTGCAGTATGTACAACTGTGCTAGTTTCCGTTCATATATTCGCCTTGATGATAAGCACGTATCTTCTGCCGAATGTGGAAGCAATTAGTAAACTTCAAGTCGCCAGGCTCGTTACAGAGTCGCCGCACGAACGAATGAGAGGATTTATAGAGCTCGCCTGGGCATTTTCAACAGTATTGGGACTCTTCCTTTTTCTAGTAGAAGTTGCTATTTTATGCTGGGTAAAATTTTGGGACTATTCCTTCACAGCTGCGACAGCCAGTACTGTGATAGTCATTCCAGTGCTCATCGTTTTCGTTGCATTTGCAGTTCATTTTTACCACTCTTTGGTTGTTTATAAATGCGAAACGTCCGTAACAGATATGAATGAGTTGGAAAACATAAAAAGGAAGTTAGACAACGTGACGACCAATCAAAGCAATGTATAAATTGTAGTAATTTCGATCTGTACACATCGACGGGATTCCTCTTTGCGAAATCAGTCATAGTCACTAACAGTCACTAAAATCGAGTTTTGTGCGAAAAATAAATCATCAAAATGTGATGTGAGATTTTAGAAATGTGAAATATTAATTATTATTAATTATTAATATTATTCTGAGACCAAAATAAGGTTTTTTAATCGTGTCAGGGTGTCTACTAAATTTTGCTCAAAAAATTTCCGGACAATTGGTAATTTGCTTCATTTTAATATTATAATTTATTTTAAAACTTTTTAAACAATTTTTTAATATTATATAATAATAATTTAAGAATTTTTGAGAATTTAAATTTTAAGTAAGAAAAAAGTAGCGATTAAAAAAGAAATTCTATGTAGAAAACATTTGTAACTAATTGAAACGGGCTCGAAAGTTCCCGAAGGAAAATAATAATACCGAAATTTAAAATTCCCACAATAATTGAAAGTTATCGAAATTTTAAAATGTTGACATTATGAAATTCCCGCAATTATAAAATTCTCGAAGTTAATATTCCCAAAATTATACATTTCAGAAATATTTGTTTAAAATTTATTTTCAAAACCTTTGTTCAAAAATTCTCTCTAAAAATTTTGAAAGTAAATTTTAAACAACAATTTTTTAATTTCGGGAATTTTTAATTTCGGTATTATTAATTTCTTTCGGGAATTTTCTATATTGGAAATGTTTATTTCTTGGAAAATTTCAATTTTGGTAAATATGTAATTTACTTGATCCCAAATAAATTTTTTAAATAAAAATAGGTGAGAAATAAAATTAAAATGTGTTTCAAAATTTTCATATGATTTCAAGATATTTAATCAGGAATTTAAATAGATTTAAAGGATTTCAAAATACTTTAAGCGATTTAAAATAATTTCAAGGAATTCTTTAAGAATTCTAATAAGTTTTAAGATTTTCAAGAGATTTCATAAAATTCAAGACATTTAAATGATTTTAAAGAATTTTAAGTGGTTAGAACCGATTTAAAGAATTTTAAAAAACTTTGAAAAAATTTCAAAGAGACTTTAAAGAATTTCAAGAGATTTTAGGTGATTTTATTATAGAAAATGATTGACTTTCAAGTTTCACAAGATTTTAAGTCATTTTAAGGAATTGCACGGGATTCAAAACGATTTTAAAATTTTTTAAAGATTTGGAGGAGATTTAAAGCGATAATAAAGAATTACTAAAGATTTGACGGTATTTTAAAAGACAGAAGGATTTTAATATTTTAAGGAATTTAAAAGATTTAAAGACTTTTAGGAGATTTCATTCGATTTTAGCGAATTTCGAGACATTTCCAAAAATTTTAAATAATTTCGAAGAAGTTGAAAGGATTTCGAAAATAATTCAGAAGTTTAAGGATTTTCAAGAAATTTTACAGGATTTTTAAGAATTCAAGTGATTTTAAGGAATTAAATACTACGAATTTGACGGGATTTTAAAGTTTTTTTTTTAAGGATTTGAAAATAATTTAAAAGATTTCAAGATATTTAACGAAAGTTGCAAGTGTCAAATAAAAAAATTTAGATTGATTATCCGGCAAAGTTTTTTCAAGCTGGAAATTCACTTCCCCATCAAAAATAAAATCAAGAACAATTCCCGGATTTTCTTAAATTCCCGCAGGGTAGACACCCTGCCTGCCTGTCCAATGAGTCCTATAATTTCGAAAAATAATAGTTTCTATATTTTTTATTTCTATACACCAGTTTATTTTTCTTGTATCAGGATTCACACTTGGAGAAACTTTGAAGAAATTAGCTGTGAAGTATTCCGTATTTGAAACGAATTATTGGTACGTATATAAGTACGTTAATACATGGCGTAACTAACACTTGTTAAGAGAAAAACACCTGAAAGCATTCACAAAGTAAATAAAACTGATAAGAACTTATCGTAAGCAGATTAAAAAGAATTAATTAGAAAACAATAATTAAACAATTTTATTTTCAAAACTAGTCCAAGTAAATATTTTTGTAAAAGTGGATCAACTGTTTCATCAAAGATGAAAAAGATGTCTCGTAAGATTTGAAACTTATTTTAACTTGCATTCTAGGGATAAATTTGTATTGAAAAAATGTATTACTTTTCTGATCCCTATCTTACCGACATTTCTTTTTCTGCAACGTTACACTTCCAAATGTATTAATATATGTATCAAATTAAAAATTTCTATAATTAAAGTTAAGGGCAAGTGGTAAACAATATATATATATATATATATATAATATTATAATATATAATAATTTTGCAAATTTTTGAATTAAGAAATTAAAAAATTAAAAAGTTAAATTGGATAAAGACGACGAGTGTGGTGTGAAGAAAATTGAGTCTGAAATTGTAAAGTAAATCAAATATAATTTTTCATATGTAAACAGAAGATAAAGTACTTTCCCTACAAAGGTACAAAAAAAGATATTCTTAGATTGTAAATCTGAGACGGAAAAAATCGCTTGTGCTATGGACGGGTGATCAGACAGCGGAAAGCAAATACAATCTTAAATGGAGAGTAAAAGAGAACTCTAAACTTAAAATCTAATTCTACTTTTGTCAGCGTTAACATTTTTTTCATTAATATTTCTGTTTGTATTATTTATATTTTCTTCGTAGCTTTAAAAAAAGATGTTGACTGTAAGTCCTGTGTAGAGAATGAAAACTCGTGAATAACTTTACGACTCTTTCTATTATATTATATTCTTATGATAGTCCATATAGTACATTAATATATAAAATGGTGATCAAAGTACCATCTATCGAACACCTATACAACAATTTTTTCATACAAATCGGCACTAAAACGAGAAGCCTCGTTAAAGATTTTTTTTTGTTTAAAAAAAAAAAAAGAAAAGAAAAAAAAGAATTTAGCTAAACACTAAGAGAAAAAGTTGTTATTGGCGTTGCTATATTAGTTTCAGTCTTACAATGAAAAACAAGTAAAATATAGTCTCAAAAATTGGCCCATCCATAGCAGCTCGCTTGATAAGCTTTGAATTTTACTGGAGTATTCAAATGAGTGATTCCCCGCTTTTGTGACTTTTATTCGCATTCAAGAGCTTAACTTTACACGGGAAAAAGAGAAGCTCGATTTTTGAAACTCTGCCTGCAGGAAAAACTGCAAATTCAGGCCCAAATTATCTCCATAAAAATGATAATTAATATATGTACACAAATATTACTTCATATCGAACTAAAGCAACTTTAAAATACGATCACAACCTAAATTCACATTCACTGGATTCGTCGTGCATTCCATTGTGTAACATTCCATTTAGCGTTTTTTGTTACACAAACCAGATCCTCTTTTTACGTACAAGTCGAATGACAATACTTTAGTAATAAATTAAGAAAAAAAATCTCCTGTATTCATTTCACTAGGCGCTAATAACAACGTTAGAGTGGAGCGTAGAAAACAGAAGGGACAAAAGTAAACACGATCATTCACTTGCTGAAACTTGGCTTTCAAAATGGTAACATATCCAGTGTTCATTTCGAAGTTTGCAATCGTGTTGTGCCAATAATACTCTCAAGGTGATTTTGTACTTAGTTTATCTTTTCCAAAAAACTTTCATGATCGTATAAAACCGCAAAGAACAAGACTGCTTTTCCAAAAAGATAAATAATTTAAAACCGAAAACCTTTAAAACCTTTAAAACCTTACTTTACCTATTGCACTTTTCAGACGTCTAGTCTGACGATTTTTTTACATTTATTGGAATAAAAATATTTTTTAAAAGGTTTACAAAAGACTTTTTAAAGAATTTTAAGGGACTTCGAGAGATTTAAAAAAAAATTCCTTAAATGTGCTTGAAAATCTTATAAATTCTTTTAAAATCCACTAAAACTTCTTATGAAAACTTGAATTCTCTTGAAATTTCTAAAAAAATCTTATGAAATTCTTTAAAGTGTCTAGAAATTTAGCGAAATCGATCGAAACCTCTAAAAAATCTTTTTGATAACTCTTTTAAATATCCTTTAAAGTTTCTATGTATACGAAATCCCTTAATACAATACTTTTTAAATTTCTTAATATCACTTAAAATGTCTTAAAATCTCTATAAATCCATTGAAATTACTCAACGTCACTTAAAATCTCATGAAATCCTTTAAGATGTTTTGAGATCTTCTGAAATCTATAAAAATCTCTCGACCGTTCTTTCGATAACTTTTTCAAATTCGTATAAAAATCCTTTAAAATCTTATGAAAACTCTTGAAAATATTTAAACTCATTTGAATTCTTTAAAAAATCCTTTTTAATTGCTTAAAATCTCTTGAAATCCCTTAAAACTCCTTAGTCATTTAAAATCTCTTAAAATCCGAACAACGTCGGGTAAATTTCTCCTAGTAAATAAATAAAAATAAAATTGTTTTGGGAACTTTTTTTTGATATTCTTAGTCCAATAAGTGTAAAAAAATTTAAAGTTCATCAAACTAAAGATCTGTATCTTCAACCAAATACTTTGCCCAGCACAAAAGGAAGAACTTTAATGTCAAATGTCATATTGTAAAAGATAGTATGAGCGTGATACCTTTTTGGTATCTCGTCAAATAATTCTCCTAGTTTAAATCTTCTATTTTGTATCCATATATAAGATATGGAAACGCACTTTCACACTACTCCACTCTCTTTAACAAGCTATATTAAATTAAATAAATCACTTGATATAATATGCTTATTGTTACATACAGTCCTTTTTCATTGTTCTGCTGGTGTGAATTACGTTAACATCTTAATGACGAGAATAAAAAAAGGTCTCATCTATAATGAAACGATAGGATTACTTACATAGAAATGATACTGATGGGAAAAATGAATGAGATGCTTATAAGAACATGTCCAATAAAAATTGCGATATTGCAAGTCTTGGAGAGCTGTCAAACCTCCATGTGCTTCGGCGGTGGGTGAGTTATGAATGGTTCACTCCACATGCGACGCAAATCTCCCTGTAAAGTTTAAACATGTTCCTTTAACTGTACACTTATGATTTATGATTAGAGTGGAGTGGTTAGAAAAAATATTACCTTTAGATACGCCATAGTTAGCAATGGCAATAGCGTAAAGGGCACGAGGTACAATAAGGCAGGTTGCGCAGCTTTGAACACCTCGGAGCTAACTGTGGCAGTAAGTAGACCGAGAAAGTAACCGATGAGAGAGCAATGGAAGTAACTGATGCGACTAAGATGTCGAGGTGGAGGCACTCCTGCCTCACAACCACCGGGCAAGAGTTGAGTCTTTTTGTACGCATCGTACCGCAATACAAAGCAAAGCAGAAGACCCGGCATGACGACATCACCGAGACCCAGCATCGAAAAGTGCCCCGACTGATGCATCGAAGGGAATACCAGTTTCCCTGGTAAAGAGAGCTTCGGTGCTTCTCTTGCTACACTTCCTAAGTGTAATCTTCTAGCGACAAGGCCCACTGGATTGTCTGCTGGGCGGGTAGCTACCTGTTAAATGAAGCAAATTTACATTGATCAAATGTTTTCCTGAGAGAAAAAAATTCTCTTGACTCTGCAGTTTTTGGATATGTATCTTGAATCTACAGGATGACCACAAGATTCAATTTTTCAATTTCCCTGACTTTTCCCTGGCTTTCAGACAAATTGCCCTGACAGAAAATTATTAAACATGCGAATAAATTTCCAATAATACTGCTATTGAAATTTTTCAGACTTTACATATCACATTAAATCTTTTAGACTCCATAAAATCTTTTAAAATCACTTAAGATTCGTTAAAATTTCTAAAATTAATAGAAACCTCTTGACAGCCGTAAAATTTTTACGAAAACCTTCGAAATTTCTTAAAATTCCTTAAAATTTCAAGAAAAATCTTAAAAATCCTTAGCATTCCACGACCTTTAAGAGGGGAAGGGGGGGGGCAGGTTTAAAAAAAATTTTTATTTGATTTTCTAAATGGAGAACCTTTCATGAATATTGTGTGAAAATTTGAGATGAATCGGAGCAAAAATAACGAGGATAGGGGGAGGGGGACGTTAACTCGTACAAAAAAGGCACATTTTTGTAATTTTTTTTTTACGAAACAGTTAAAATCTATTTATTAAAACCAATGGTACATGAAAGTATAACATTCGAAGAATATTTTGTAAAATTTTCATATAGAAATATTAAAAAGTACGGCAATGGCAGCAATTATTCGGAAGCGTCTCGGAAAAAATAGAATTATTGCGGTGCCTCTCATGACTCACAACTCATGTTTCCAAAGTCGGTGCCCCTCATAACTTCAAAACTTTTATACCGATCCTTTTGAAATTTTGAACACTATTTCTGTACTTAATTTACGAGGAAACGCTGGATAGTTTTTTTTTAATTTGTTAATATTTTTTATTTTACAATAACAAATTAGCCGATTATCTTTCGTAAAAAATGCGTTTTTCACTTCAAAGTGTTCCAAAAAAGTGAAAAATTAAAATTTCGAAAAACCCTCCAAGCGTTACCTATGGAAAGTAATTATCTAACGAAAGAACTTTGATTTTTTAATTTAAAATGATGCAGCATGGAATTATGAGGGGCACCGCAATTATACTTTTTCCGAGATGCTTCTCGAATAATTGCTGCTATTGCCGTGTTTTTTTAATATTTCTACATGAACATTTTACAAAATATTCTTTGAATGTTATACTTTAATGTACCATTGGTTTTAATGAATAGATTTTAACTGTGTCGTAAAAAAAAATCACAAAAATGTGCCTTTTTTTTTGCACGAATTAACTTTCCCCCCATCCCCCTTAAATCTGTTAAAACTTCAATAAATCCCTTCAAATTTCTTAAAATTCCTCCAATTTCTTTAACTTTCTTAATATTTCATGAAATCCCTTCAAGTTTCATCAGTTCTTTTTAAATTACTCAAAATAATTTCAAATCCTTTAAATTTCTCGAAAAAATTTAACTAGCTGTGAAGTTGTATTAACTTTTGTGCTCATTCAATGAGCACTTTGCTTCTTCATAGAGGAAGCATTAATTAATTAATAAAATATATGTCATCTGATTCGTCTGGACACAAGGAATTTTTTTTTCTTTTTACATCAGCTTTAAATTTTTATTATTTGAGAATTTATAGTGGAAAAGTCAGTTTTAAGAAAATTATAAAAGTACATAAAACTTGTAAAATTATATATTTTGTTAAGCCCTTGTAAGAAATTCAACTTGGTATATAGTGGAATAAGAATGCAAAATTCCATCAATTTATCTCTACGCGTTCTCCAAATATTGCAGGATCGTTAAAAGCGTGACACACACACACACACACACAGAGGATGTTATATTAGCTGTATTCCCCTTGAAATATATCAAAAAAAAAAAAAAAAACCTTTTTGTAGAAACTGGATTTTGTCACTACTACAAAGCTTCTTCTATGAGGAAAAAAAATGATTGAAAATTCCTTGAAAGTTTTAGAAACCTATCAAATTTCAAAGAATGTGTGGAAATCCTTTAAAATTCCTCTTTGGAAATATTTTAAATAAATTATATAAACAATAATATATTATTATTAATAGGTCAATTCCTATTTTTCCTGACGTTTCCCTGACTTCTCTGACATGTATAAAGAAAGAAGACGATTAATTACCTTAACCATTACATTTGTGCTGAATATGTATGACGAAAAGAAGACCCAAAAAACGTCGTAGATCAGAAGCCCCGTGAGTAGCAGTGTGGAAACCTTGAGACTAGGTAGACGGACGAAAGCTATGAATGCGACGCACAGACCCATCCCCATGGCATCCATGAGTAACCAATGTCCAGTCAGTACCCATATGCAAACTATGGTGACACTTAATGAAAATGATAATAATTCTGCTCCTGTAAATCTCCCACAAACGCCAAATGATATTTTATTGCCGTCTGAACAGGGTCGAATTATGTACTGACACATTGGTAACAGAAGAAAAGCCAGTGCAACTGTTGCTATAACTGAAAGACAAAATGACCATTTAATATAAATAAGAAAATACAATGAGGAAAAGGAAGCTCCTCAAATGACGGAAACTTACTGGCTGTGCAAATCGCGAAGAGCATCTGCATACTGTCAAAAAAGAAAAACATAACAAGCAGAGATATGGAAGCACCAAGAGGTAGACAAAGAGCGTGCATTGTGTCGAGTGTTTGAACACTTCCTCCCGAACTTTCCCCGTTTCCAGTATTTGGAATACCAGATAAAAGATTATTTCGCTCTTTCTCCTTTTCCCGTTCTCTTGCTTCCTGCTCCATGTTTAGCGATCGAAAACTGCCATAAACTATTAGCAGTATCGATATCAAAAAAGTGGATACCCTGGACGAGTCCATCATGGAATATGCCCTAAAAAAAATTTTCATTTAGTAAATATATTTTCCTCATTCTCTGGGTTTAATAACTATAAATATGAAAGCTCTTTGCTTGTAAAGATATCCAATCGATTAACGGTGTTGGATCCTAGTTCTAATCTCAAAATTCTAACTCACCATTGTACTTGACAAATATAATAATTGGTTTCTATTTTACTCCATTTCGGTACAGAGTTAAAAGAATAGAATTATGGGTACAGAGCAAAAAAAAATACTTAATTTTAATACTGTTTGCACAACAAGGAATTTTAAATTTAACTTCAAAATGTTACCTTTTCATTTTATATAAAAAATAATTGAATTACAGACTTTCGCATTCGTTATTCATAATTCTATTTAAGAATTAAGCATCGCTACAGAGCGAAAGAAGCCTTAATTATAATATTGTTGAGTGAAACTAGGAAATCGACTTTTGATAATAGAATTTGGATCTAAGATCCTTAAAGGCGTTGAATTTAACTTTCAATCTAAAAATTCTATCACTTCATTTTACTCGAAGAAATATTATAACTAGATACAATGTTTTCGGTTTGTACAGATCGAACAGGAAATTAATTATAATATTTGTTAAGTAAAATAAAGAAATCGAAGTTTGGGGTAAAAAATTGGATCCCAGACTTAAAATGAATGTATTGCTCTTGTTAAAAGGAGAGAAAGAATTTTTCTGGGTTTTTTGATATCTTGAAACTGACCACTGGTAATCCACTTGATTGGTGGCCATGATTAGATAACTCCTGGCCGTTGCATGTGATGTTATACTAGGACACCTTGCGACATTTAGATGTCCTTTGTTATGGTCCTATTCGATCCTGATAAACTGCATTTGAGATCACCTGCTGTCACAGCTGTAAACCAATTAAACTTTTTTTTTAATCTTGTAAAAAATTCGTTTTTTAAAACGAGAAAAAAAAAACAGCAAAACACTCGTGGTTATAAACATTTAGATTATAAACAGATAAATCTTCGCAAATATCTAGAAAAAATTCTAAAAAAACATCTTTCTATTCTTATACTTCTTTCCAAGAATGACTGGACATTGAGTTCAAAGACTTTGCCGGAAGAAAAGATAATAATTTAAAAATAAAAATCGAACTAAAAACGATATGTTAATTTAAACATGTCTCTTTTACTAAGAATTATTCTATCTGCAAAATTGTTAAAATAATTTGTTAAAACATCTAAACTGAACTTGTGTAATTACTAGTATTTTTCATATAAAATAATTCACTGATTCACTTTCAGTGATTCTAACACAATAGCCTTGTTTATGATCGATGTCTAATGACGTGAAAAATATTACTGTAACTTGCGTTACAGGATATACGTTACGTAAAATTATCTTCATATTGTAAGAAAATAACTTAGCACATTTAGTAATTAATGTAAAAGAAAACTGGAAATTATTTGCACTCTATGATGCGTTATGTATATACTTGTTTAATTTATTTAAATAAGCTGCAGAATTATTTAATAATCTTGTTGTTCATAAATACGTATAAAGAAGGATATTTCTCATGCTAGTATCAATGTAAAGAATAAGTTAAAAATTTATTTAAACTTATTTTCTGTTATAGATTAAAAAATTTTGATAAGAGAAATATAAAATACCTTCTTAGTGTTGTAGTCAGCATATCACTGGAAGGTACTAGGCCGTTTATAACTTCGGTTACCACCTATATGCAAGAAGAGTATAATTACTGAGTGTTATTACTGCATAAAATATATATATACTATTCAGAGCACATTGCCTCTTAAGGCACTGCTCATGTCAAGGATTTAGAATTAGTCATAACTTTCTGTATTTTTTTTTTACAATCTAAACACACCGTGAATAGTATTGACTTCATATAAAGATCGCAATCCAATCAGTTTCTAAATTTAAAAAAGTGTTACAACAACGTAATGTTTTCTTATGAGAGAGAGCAGCAATCATCAATTTTCCATATATAAACTACAATTCTAACTTGCAGGCCCCATACGCAATATTCACACATTTTGTTAAATAAAGAGAGAAAAAAATAATTAGAAAGTGAACTAGACCACTTTCATTTCGTTAACAATGAAAATAAAAACATTTCATTAACTTTTGCACTAAAGAAATCAAATTCCTCATTAGAAACCCATCCAATGGAAACTGTGGCAATTCTAAACAATTAAATCTTATTGCTCCAAAATAATTAATACCTGACTACATTCTAGACACAATTCTTTCTCTATATCCTAGCACTTTTATGATGATCTCGGAAATGATTCAAGTTTTAATGCCACAGAAAATAGGTCGAAAGTCGAGAATGTGAACCGCACTCATGGACGTAACAGAATACCGATTGCTTCACGATCGTTTTATTTGTGAGTGCAAACAATTGGAAACTGTAGAAATTGAAGCGAAACAATGCAGTTTACATTCGCTTCCAAGAGAAATTCCGGAGTGCATTCATGTGTGATATGGAATCTTTTCACGACTCAACAAGATCGCAGAATTCGGTTAAAAGAATTTCTAGATAAGATTTTAGAAAAAGTAACACATTTTGGGCCCAGGAATCTTAGGAAGGAGCACAAAAGGTTTAAATATCGTTTACGAAATTGCGAGCACCATTTTGGTAAACAGAGGTCACGTGACTGGCCCTTGGCCCCAGAGGCTGCTTGTATCAATTTTTTATTGAAAAGAAATCAAACCTCACTTACCTTGCCATCCTGTTGTTTTGGTCTTTCACAGATTCTTTCATTATCTTATAAATCCGCTGTTGCGTTCGTTTCAACAAAGTAAAAAGTTTAACTTGAGATCGATCAACAACTGAAAAGCAGAAAACTTTACAGGCGCAGATGACAGACTGTGCTCCGAAAGTTGGCTGCATGCGCGCGCAGCGCGTGTTGGCCTCCCCTTACCGCTGGAGAAATTGTGCCATTGGCTGTAATTCGGCGCGCGATTCAAAATTGAGTTAATTTAATTCAATTCTGAATAGCGTACCAGGGACACTATTCTCGAGTTCGTTTGAACAATTTTCGTGTACGAATTAGTGTTTCCATCTTATTCTTACTTACATGATTAGAAAAAGACAAACAGTACATTCATATACGAAAATTGTTCGAAAGAACTCGAGAATAGAGCCCTAGATTACAGCCAATGGCAGATTTTTCCAGCTAGAAACCAACAGAGAAAAAGAGAGAGAAGAATACTTTTGTCCTTTTTACTCTCATTATGACGCAACGCAAAACGTAATCAAGTTAATTTTTATTATAATCAATTAGAATTATTTTAATTAATATTTTATATATATTATGTTTAATTTTAATCATATTAACGTTAATTTCTTAGTTAACGGAAGTCGCGCGCTATTTTAAATGTGATTTGATGTTTTTTTTATATTTACCGTTTTTTCTTTTCTCATCATAGAATGTATTAGTTTAGTATTAGCAGAGATATGAATTGGTATGAACTACCGTGACCTGGACACGAAGATCATTCCGTCCTTTTCTATCATATTGCTTTATCTCTCTTGTCACGTGAACGCCAGTGCCAGAGAGTGATGCCAGATTGGGGTTTTTCTCCCTATTTTTAGGGAAATTTCAGTAGGACAGGGAGAAATATAGGGAGAAAAAATATATAGGGATTTTTTTAGGGAGGGTTTGTCCAAGAGGGTTTGTTTAAGGGATTTTACATGCGAAGCAAGGATGTCCTATGAAATGTTGAATTCATCGGAATGAATTTGGTGTTTTCGACGTATAATACCTAGTAAATGACTGTAAAAAACAATGTAATTTACCTAAGGTATTTTACTTACCCAACCCTGGTTACACTCCATGGAAATACACCAATAACAGAATAATCTCTAGTCTCTTTTGTGATTGGTTCGTTGGTGAATACTTGGAACAATTTGAACGCACCCTAGTGGACTAGTTCGGGTACACAAATTTTATAGGTTAAAGGCTCGAGCACAATCGTGAACTGAACATGTACCCGAACCCGAAGATCGTTCTCTCCTTTTCTATCATATTACTCCATCTCTCTTATCACGTGACCGCAAGAGAGATGGAGCAATATGATAGAAAAGGAGAGAACGATCTTCGGGTTCGGGTAACAGTTATGAAATCTCCAATTGAACAAAGTCGAGTATCGAAAATGAAACACAAAAACTATCGAATTAAGAAAGCATTGGCATTTAATGTAAAAAAGAACATAGAAAGGCACATAGGCGTTGAAACTTTCACTTGAAATTTTCAAATGTTTCAACGTCAAAGCAGAGTCAAAGCATGGATGCAAGAATATATTAATGGAGCACAAAATTCTGCATAATGTCTTTCGTTCTGCACAAAGCAGCCCTATCCGACTCTTTCAAAGATGACCGTAAATATATGACCCCCACTTGGTAGTACCTGGTAATCCCGACTGATGGCGCAGCTGCGCTTCAGCCCGATTTTA
>JAUEJJ010000018.1:994-14754 GCA_032164275.1 Synergus coniferae | reverse complement strand
TTTTACTACCAATTCAATGTTATTATTCAAAATCTACCTGTTATGGCGGCCATATTGAAATGATTTCGCTGGTGGCGTCCTCAAGAATTCAGATTCCAATACAGCCAATACATAACTGAATAACCTTAAATTAAAATCTGTCTGTGTCTGTTCAGTCATGATCCAACCTATGTTAGTATGTTCAGTGTTCAGACGGTTCAGTTCAGACAGAGATTAGTTGCATCATGCCGTTAGAGCAAAGATATTTGGTTAGAGGAGAAAATCCAGCTGTAGTGAAACTCATTTTTGGACCAAGGTGCTAATGTCAATTATAGATGTGCACCTGAAAAAATGTTGTATGAGCTTCCTAATAATTACGCAAGTCCACCTCCGAGAACATCTTTAGAGAGTGCGCTTGATTTCATTCGTTTGGCCTGTTTGTCTAACAATTAAAACAGATGATTTTTTAATCAGCGAATCAACAAGTAGGCAAGAAACAATTAAACTTTTGTTGAGACACAATGCTAACCTTAATGCTCTTGATCGTAATGGTTTGATACCACTTCATTATGCTCTTCGTCACCAAAGTTTTCCTTTTTCAGTATCTTGTCTAAAGATCGATATCCAATACTCAGATTATAGTATTTGAATATTATATACTATATATTAACAACTTTTTATATTTAAGGTTGTTGGAGCATTTTCAAAAAGATAAAAATAAACATAAAAAATCGATAATTTACGTAAAGTTCTATCGACCTTCTTATTGTCTTATTTGGCACAAGATTTGCATTTAAAATTTTTCAAGAAATTTAAAAAAATTGTTACTCCTCTTGAACGGCGTTGAAAAAGGAACACTTTTCATCTCTTAACATTTTTTCATAGCATGTGTTATTTGGCTTAAAAATTTATTTTCGTTCTTTTGTTTAAATTTTCGAAATGTTAATTAGAAAATTCGCAAAAGTTTGTTATGCCATTCATGTAGGGCGTTCAAAAAGCAACATTTTTCATCTCTTGACTTTTTTTTTGTATCATGCTTTGTTTGGCTTCAAATTATAATTTTTTTTTTTTTTCAATTTTCAAAATGTCA
Source organism: Synergus coniferae (assembly GCA_032164275.1). Taxonomy (NCBI): domain Eukaryota; kingdom Metazoa; phylum Arthropoda; class Insecta; order Hymenoptera; family Cynipidae; genus Synergus; species Synergus coniferae. The sequence goes on along the minus strand of JAUEJJ010000018.1, from coordinate 13,685 downwards.
TAAGTCTGACAATTTTTTTTTATCGAAAAAAGTCATAAGAATAAATTGTTCGAATTTTTGAGTACTACTAATAGAATTTGTAACTTAAAAAAAATTGATTTAAAACATTTTCAAAATGATCTCAATTTTTTAATTTTCAATCGAAATAATTGTCAATAGTTTCGAAAGTTATCGTGCTCACAAAATAAAAATCTGTACACACACATTTGTAAAAACATGTTTTTTAGGTTCAGGGTGTCTCAAAACGTGGACATTTGACAAAAACAAGGGGGGGGGGGTTCAAATTTTACTTGGTACAATATGAGAAAATTTCGATAACTCACAATTTTTAGTTTTTGTAAAAAATAATAATGCACAGACGTAAAGAACGTGAATATGGACGGTTGTGAACTATTATTTTTTTGTAAAGATCGTGAGAAAAAATGGGGTTTTTAAAATTTTCTCATATTGTATAATTTATTAATTTTGGTATAATTATCACATGCCTTTAAAGTTTAAACATTAAACTTTAAAGGTACATACGTATTACTTACCATGTGAGCAAATTTAGATAACACGGATTTTTATTTTTTTAAACAATTTTTACCTCTTAAAATAAATAATAGTGCACGGCGGTGAAGAACGTGAACACGGACGGCTGTATACTATTATTACTTGTTTGTAAAAGTAAAAATTGTAGAAAAAAAGTAAAAACCCGGATTATCTGAATTTGCTCATGTGGCAAGTAACACATGCCCTTAAGAGCATGTGGTAATTACCATAAGAGCAAATTTAGATTCCCCAACTTTATAATACATAATACGTCTTTAACTTTATAAGTTTATACTCTGTTTATACTCACAATAATAAATATTTTGAATTTTCTCCTAAAACTAGGTCATTTGCCTTGATTTTGTACACACGGAGGTAAACGGCTTAGTTTTAGAGAAAAATATTTATTATTACGAGCGTAAAGTTGAGTATGGTTGAAACTGTTGAAAGGTTGAAACTAAATTGCTGTTAAGGATATGTGGTAATTACCATATGAGCAACTTTAAATTACCCAGATTTTCTCTTACTATTTTTACTTTTTTTTAAATATAATAATACACAGACATTTTTGTTCACGTTCTCTATCGCTGTACACTATTATTTTTTTGAAAAAGTAAATATTGTGGAAAAAAATCTGGGTAATAAAAATTTGCTCATATGGTAATTACCACATGCCCTTTATCTGATCCTAAATTTTAAAAAATGTAAATATTTAGGACTAGATAAACATACCTTCGTGAATTTACTTTAATTTTACCAATTTTCAACTAGATATCATAAGAAATGTAGAAATCTAGAAATTGGATTGCAGGGAAACATCGTCGGTAAGGTAGGGATCGGATAATTAATGCATGCCCTAATTTTATTTATTTTTTTAATAATTATTGTTAATATTAATTATTAATGAACGTTTTAAGTTAAACATGTTAAATTTGATAAGGGGACTTTTTACAATATTATCAAATCCTTAAACTTTGAATATGTATTATCATAATATTAAATGTTTGAAACGTTATAAAAGATATTTTTGGATGACTAAATTCAATTTTAGTTGCAAATTTCATGTGGCAGTCAAGGATAATTGTTTCTTCTTTAATTCAAAAGTGGAGGTAGCAATAGCAGGTCTTGTTCAATTGTTAATCTAAATATTTTTAAAAACATATTATACATCAGAATGTATTTAATTTTCTTCGATTTTTAAAATTCAAAAATTTTTAATTACACAATGCCATTTAAATAATTTTTTTTGCATTCTCATTATCAAAATATCAATGAGAAGACATTGGTTTTATGTGAAAAATGACTCGCTTGAGCCACAAATAAAAATAATATTAGCGAATATTTTTATTAATGGAATTTAAATATATATAAAAATATTTATTAACGAAAGTAGAAAATTGCCGAAATTTAAAATTCTCGAATTTTCAATTTCCCAAAAATATAAAATACCCGAATTTTCAAGTTTCCGAAAATTTATTAGATCCTCGAAAATAAAAAAAATATTATTTTTTTTCAAGAACTGTATTAAAATTTTCCTAGAATACTTGTGTTTAAAATTTCTCTAAAATTTGTGTTCACTTTTCAAAACTATTACTCAGAATGAATAAAAAGTTAATTTAACTTAATTTTGGCGAAATTTTGAAGAAAAATTTTGAAGAGAAATTTTAAACAAAAGTTTTGTACAAAAATTGGCGATATTTTCCATTCCTAAAATTTCAATTTATTGAAATATACAATGCCCGAATTTTAAAACTCCCGAAATAATTAACATTTCTCTTAATATCTAATTTTTTTTTAATTCTGAAGAGAAATTTTTGAACAAAAATTTAAAGAAAGGTTATGAACATAAGCTTTGAAAAGAAACTTTAAACCAAAATTCTGGAGAAATTTTAAACAAAAATTTTGTAAAAATTTTAAACACACGTTTTGTATGAAAATTTTGAACATTAAAAATTTTTTTTTATTTTCGGGAATTTGAAAATTCTGATATTTTATATTTTCGAGACATTGAAATTGCAGTAAGTTTCTACTTTGGTAATAAATATTTTCGGTATAACTTATAAATTTCGTTAATGAGCATTTTCGGTAATATTATTGTTATATGGGAATTTAAAAATTGCAGGAATTATTTTTTCGTTATAATTATTTTTTCGGCAAAAGTTTTGAAATTTCAAACACGTGAATATTAATATTTAAAATATTGACAAGATTTCAAAAAGAATAGTTGACCAAAAAATTGGTCTACTATTTGATATTAATATTCCACGCTATTTAAAAAATTACCTCAACATGTTATTTTAAGTCTTAATTAAAAAAGTTTTCATCTTTGTTTAAAACTAAAGTAATTAAAGCAAAAACATGTAATAGCGATAAAGCGCACTGAAGCACATAACATCGAGCGCGAAGCGCGGGGTTCAATGAGAACTTTTATTCATTTATTGCAATAATAATTATTTTTATTTATTCCAAACCGAATAGCATGTCATTAGAACTTAAAGCCGAATTTGATAGAACCATAAATACGATTACTTCCGTGTTAATTAGAATGTTTAACCGGTAATTTCGCTTTACTGTGAGAGACTAATTTAATTTGCTTTCTGTACTCTATTAGAGCTGTCGCAGCTTTTGTTTGGGGAATAACACTTGGCAGCTCGAAACTCCATACGTTATATTTTGTCTTTATTCAAATTAATTACACATTACTTACACTGTGGAGATAATTTCAGTAAATTCGCTTAATTATAATCTGGGACAAAGGATTTAATTGTGCAAGATAAATTTTAATTGATTGAGTGAGTGATATGTTTAAAATTGAAGTACAATTAATTTAAGAATGAAGTATATTAATTAAACTTATAGCTATGCATTCGATCTTGGGTGTTCCATTTAACTATATTTATATTTTTTTGTGCTCATTTTTGAGCACTTTACTTCCTCATTATGATGAAAATTCAAATGCATTTGCTTCTTCATATGGTAGAAAAAGCATTAACGATTTTCTTAAATATTAAAAAATATATACATATTTAATTCGTTTTTTTCGAAGCAAAGACTCTTTCGTTATCATCATTCATATTTTTAAATAAAATGTATTAGATTAGATTATTATTATTAGATTACATAATTTTTCACGATTAAAAAACCTTTTACGTTCTTACATTTAAATTTTGTTTATTTTAAAACGTGATAAAAACGAAATTTTTCAAAATTATAAGTAAGCCTAAATTCCTTAATATTCAATTAAATGGATTAATTTTACATCTGTTATAGGTCAATCGATTTGTCTCGACGCAAGGAATCTTTCTTCCTCTTACATAAGTTTTGAATTTTGATTATTTGAAAAATTATAGTCGAAAAATTAATTTTGGAAAATTACAATTATTCATAACTTTATTATTTTTCAATGAAATGCGTTAATCATATATAGGTCAATCGATTCCTCTTGCTTTTCCTTTTTACGTAAACTTTGAATTTTGATAATTGTAAAAGTTATAGTTCAAAAATTAATTTTTCAAATTTATAAATAACCATAACTCTTATTTTTCAATGAAATGTGTTAAATTTATAAGTTAAATGAGTTGTCTAGACGCAGGGAATCTTTCTTCTCTTTATATAAGCTTTGAATTCTGATTATTTCAGAACTTATAGTCGAAAAATCAATGTTACAAAAATTATAAATGTACATAAAAATTTTTTAATTCGATAAAAAAACGGCGACATCCACCATACATACTATACGTACACACACACACACATACATCCGAAAAATTGATTAAAATGTTGTATTAAACATTTATCAATTGAGGAAAGTTTAATTAAACTATTTTAAACATATTGGAAAATGTAACGACTACAAAGCTGCCTCTATGAGGAAGCAAAACGAACTAAATTGAATAAATTTTATTCAAATTTTTCAACAGCAACTGCTGTACAGTGTACACATGTTATTATAATAGAAATGCGAGAGAAATGACTCCACGAAGGCTTCTCTTAGACATTTCATAACTATTCAAGCTATAAAGGCAATTTTCACTAATTAAAGTCTTCTCAAGTCTTAATTAAGTAGAGAACTGAGAGGGTGGTATTAAAGTGAAAATTCTCATATGTAATTAAGAGTTTAATACATATATTTTAGGAATTTAACATTCAAAGAGCTTCTAACATAAGTTTGATACCTTGAAGAATGTAGGATTTAAGTCATTTAATTAGAACTGTATTTAGATCTTAGGAATATCTTGAAAGAGTAAATATTATTTTATTTCAGATAATAAAAAATATAGTGGATATTATTAAGGGCATTGGATCCAAGTTTTTTTCTTAAATTCTTTGTTCTGTGCAGAAAGTATTAAAATGAAATATTTTATCTCTCTTTAGATAAATTTCTAGTTCAAAGAATAAAAGCCCTAAAGAACAAAAAAATATCTACATATATATGGCAGTGATGTTCAATGTGTGAGTAAATGAGTAAAAACCTATCAACTAGTCAATCCCCTCTTTTCCACCTTTTATGGGTTTATGTGGGGAGTGTGACATACAGAGTAGTCAAGTTTCCTCGGCTGACGGGTGGAAGAAACCGAGCGGCCCCGAAGGACGCTCGAGCCTCGCGCTATTCGCCAGTAAAGAAACGAGAAGAGGAGAAATCTCGGCGAAATGTTCGGAGAAGGGGAAAAAGTAGGAGAAAAGGAGAAGCTCGAGAATCTTGCGTTGGACATCACTGATTTGTATTTGTTGAGAAAAAAGTAGAAGTAGAATTTTGTGAAACTTGATCCTAGAACTTATGGTAATTGGACTCAACGCCCTTAAATAAAATTTTTCAGAACTAATAAAAAATATTCTTTTTAATGTTCATTCTTATTTTGAAAAAAATTAAGAATGGGTTGATTTAATATTAGAATTGAAAATGGTAAAGTTTTTCAGTGAAAGCAGACTTGATGAAGCTGAAAGCTTTTTCTATAACGATTATACTCGTAGAGAGGATTTTCCGTATATTAATGGAAATATTATTTGTGCCAATTTACTAGTAAAATCGCTTCGTTATGTGATAAAAGGTACGAGTATGTGGATTTTAGATGTTTTGTTACTGAATCAGCAGAAAACAAATTATAATTTAAGAACGCGTTGTCAAATATTAGGTAATTAACTGATCAAATTTAGAAAATAGCTAATTAGAATAGACCTAAAGTTTGTGATCAAAAAGTAAGCAAAATTGGATTGAAGTTACTGATGATTTATTTTACATATATTGAAATGAAAATATTTTAAAAAGTTCCCAAAACACAAAAGTTTTATTTATTTACCAGCAGAAATTAAAAATTTAAGGACTTATATATAGAGTTTATGATATTTTAAGTGATTTCATAAGATTTCAAAAATTATAAACAGATTTTAAGAGCTTTATAGTGATCTTAAACATTTTCAATAGATAAAAAAGGCTTTAAAGGGTTTAAAAAAATTTCAAGTGATGCATAGAGGTTTTGATTGATTTTAGGGATTTTTAAAACAGTTAAAAAGGTTTCTTCAGAGGTTTCACAAGATTTCAATCCATTTTAACTGATTTTAATGAATTTGAAGGAATTTGAAGAGATTTCAAGAAAATTTAACAGAATTCGAAGGTTTTCGTAGAATTTTAAAAGTTTTTATCACTTGTAAGAGATGTCTTGGAATTATAAGGTATTCTAAATAATTTGCAGGGATTTCAAGAGATTTTTTTATGATTTTTAAAATATTTTCTGAAACTTTAATCTCTGAAAAATTCCTTTATTAACTCTTTTGAATTTGAACTATTTTAAAAATCCATTAATGTCTCCAAAGTCAAATAAAATCTCTTAGAATCCTTTAAAAGCTTTTTTAATCCTTTAAAGTCATTTTTATCTCTTGAAATTCCTTAAAATTCCTTAAAGTCACTTGAAATCTCTTAAAATCCCAAACAACACCTGGGATGTTTCTGCTAGTAAATAAATAACTACAAATAAAATGGTTTTGGAAACTTTTTTTGATTTCTTAATCTAAAAAATGTAAGGAGAAAATAAAAAAAGCTCATCGGAATAGACGTCTGCAACTTGGATCCAATCTAAAGTAATGCAATTTAAAAAATGGCGATGAAATTACACCCAGAAAAAAGTTTTGTTAAATCAAAGAAACTTTCTTTAAATTAAAGAAATTGTAGTATTTACGGTCAAAGAAACATTTGTTTGATTTAAAGACATTTTTTTGTTACATTTTTTTTATTTAATTTATTTGAGAAATATTTCGTTAATTTAAACGGAAAATTTCTTTAAATTAAAGAAATATTTTGTTGGCTCAAACAAAATTATTTTGTTGATAGTAGGTACTATTAGGTATATAAAATTTAATGTACTGTTTTACCTAATTTTTAAATTATTTTTAGATTATTTATACTTAAATTATATTTATTTATATTACCGAGTGCTTTTTACGCTACGAAAAATCGCAAAGAAATTTTGCGGCGGCCGGGATTCGAACTACCTAAACACACACGCATTGAACGAAACTTATCCCTAACAATTTCATTAAACCCCACGGCTAATCTAACACGTGGAATATTTTGCAAAAATCCCGGTAAAGTATCACATAAGCCAAATTACGAACACTAAAGAAATTATTTCTTTCATTTAACGTAGTAACTTTTTTGAATGAACAGAATTTTGTTTTAAATCAAAAAAATCATTTAAGCAAATAATTTCTTTTAATTAAAGAATCTACGCGACGTCATTTATTAAAATCAAATAGATTTTCTTTAATATAAGAATATTTGTATGTTGATTTAAAGAAACCTGGTCAAAAAAATGTTTTACTTAATTTAATAAGAACTTTTTTCTGGGTGTAGCCCATCATGAACCGATAATTTTTAATTGTATTTAACTTGAATTCTAATTTTGCAGGAATCAGGATGCACGTGCAACAGGAAAATTGGAAGCTGGGGCGGGCGCATGCTCGTTCACCCGTAAGCGTTAGCGAAGGCGACGACGTCGAAGATGACGAGGAGGAGGACGAGGTTGGTGGTTGAAAATGCGCTCGGAGACTGTAGTCCGTTTAGCGCACGCCAGAAGGTCGGTGGTTGGTACGGTTCATCACGTCATCACCATCAGTCCCGAAGCGAAAAGTTGCTGGTGGTGCTCAGGATAAAGACTGCAGAGTTTAGTGGTGGGGAAGAAAGTTTCTATGGGGAAGATTCAGCTTCTAACTCTCCTTCATCTCCCGCCTCGCCACAGTTGCTTTGCGTAGGCCTTCGATCTTCAAGGGCTTCTTCCTAGTCAAAGGACCTACCTCTCAGAAAATATATTATATATTTATATAATATATTATCCATTTTCAGAGTCTTTTATGAAAAAAAATTAAAAAATTTAATTAACGTCGGCAAAAAGTATTGAAAAATGAATCATTTAAGTTGGACAGTTCTTGCTTTTGGAATCGTGATTATTGGAGACTTCATTGAAGATGTTTTTGCTGGAAGTTGCAAAGAGTCGAAACTATGCTGCACTGGAAGAGACTCCGCGTGTGTTGTGCAGAAAACATCTCCAAATGCCATAATACAAACTTTGTCAGAGAAGCCGTGTTACTGCGACCACGCGTGTCTCAAATTGGGTGACTGCTGTCTGGACTTCAAAGAAGCTTGCGGAGGTCAGTGCTTCATCACTTTTTATTATTTGAGAGATACCGAGATAAGGACGATCTATTTTTCAACATATTTTAAGTTCCACCCTGATAAGCTTGAAAATGAAAAACTCGAAACAACACCTAGAAAACAGTTTCTTCGAATTAAAGAAACTTTCTTTGAATTAAAATAATTCAAAATAATTTTGTTTGAATCAAATAAACTTTTTTTGAATGAAACAAAATTATTTTAAGAGAAAGAAAGTTTTCTTGTTTATAAAGAGATTTAAATTAAATTCTTTTTCTGAGTGAGCCAATTTTATTGTTTGCATAGTTGCAACTAATTAATTACGTTTGTAATTACATTATTAGAGTAATTAATAATTACATAGAAAAATGGTAATTATACACAACATAATTTATAATTACAAGAGAAAATTGTAACTATGCTCAAAATAATTAATAATTACAAAATATAATTGTAACAATAATTCAATTAATTATAATTTCTATTACTTGTTTTCATATTTAAATGATGATTGAACAACAACTTAAGTAATTTTCAATTATTATTTTAATGTAATTTCCATTTTTCTTTTGTAATTATTAATTATTTTGTGGATAATTGCAATTTTTTATGTAATTAGTAATTGAAAATAGATAATTAACTATTTTTGCAACCATGATTGTTTGCTATCAAAATAGTTGAACCAACTTTTGGAAGATTGGAAGATTTTTGTTTTTGTTCAGTGTCTTGTTTTACGTTACTTAACATTGGCTTCCTTTCGCGAAAGACTTTTGTTCTTACGTTACCCATTGACACTCAATCCTCTTTACTTCGAGGTGGGACTCACTTACTAGTTACTAGTAGTTTACTTGTTGCGCTCAGACAGGCAATTACGACTTGACCGATTTCTTCACCACCAATTAATTCCAGACACTGCTTTAGACTCACTTTTTCGAGTTTAAAGACCTCTCAAATGTTCTACTTTGCTACTTTTCTCTTATCCTCCACTTGTGAAGATCAAGTTTTAATCTTGATTTCATAGAACAGGAGTCTTCTTGCTTCTTTTATTTTTCCTGTTGGAAACTTTAAAAAGGTAGTCTTCAAGTTAAAAACAGGGTGTTAACGAAATCGAAACTTGATACTTAGAATGCTTTGAGGCGTTAAGGAAGTAAATTAAGAGGGTTCTTGAATGCCTGGAAATTGAGTTTATTTTTGTTTATTGCGAGAAAAGAAACTCTTTTTTCTATTGGAATCCATTGAAACGTAATTAATGGCGAAAATAAAAATTTAAAATTTGAAATAAATACATATTTAAAATAGCAAGGATCATCTTTTTTAAGCAACACTTTGAGAAAATTGAAATTTTCTGAGTTTTGAAGAGTTTAGCGTAGTTCCCTTTGGGTTGAGTTCCTAAATTTCCTTATCTAGAAGAGCGAGAGAAGCATAAACGCGAAATGAGAATGAAACGAGGCAAAATATGTAATATGGGCAACTCGTCAAGTTACTACGTGTGAATTTATTGCGATCATGTCTTACATAGGGTATCTCGTCGTACATATACGTTATTCCTTAGTAATTTTTTATTCGATCCTCATTTCCTCTTCCTTTTACGCTTCTCTGCAACTTTTGTTAAAAAGAAATGGTAAACTATGATGTCACTATTTATCAACCGTATCATAAATATTTTCTCTGGCTTTTTATTTTTAAAGTAATAACTAAAAATAATATCTCACTGAAATTTTTGAAAACGCAAGGGAAATATCAAAAACTTTCCAAGGATTTTGAAGGATTATAAAGATTTTTCACTTTTTCAGGCATTTTTTGAGACTCTGGGTTTCTAATTATTTCAAGAGATTTTTTAATAATTTTTAAGGATTTTAAGAGGATTGCAGCAATTTAAAGGGATTACAAGAGATTTGTATAATATTTAAAAGATTTAGTGGAATTTTAAAGGATTTCATGAAATTTTAAGATGTTTTTAACAAAGTCCAGAGAATTCAAAGAATTTTAAGGAATTTTAATATACCTTGTGAAATTTTAAAGGAAAACTTGTAAGAATTTTAAGAAATTTCGATTTTTACATTCTCATCAAATGAGAAGGTTTTGGTTTTTTTAAAAGTGATTTTAAGGGATTTTAATGTTCCTCATGGAATTTAAAAGGATTTCACGACATTTTCTATGAATATTATTGAAAATTTATTCGCATCTTGAACACTTTTCTGTTAGGAAAATTTGTCTGAAAGTCAGGGAAAAGTCAGGGAAATGTCCAGGAACAGGGGAATTGGAAAATTTAATTTTGTGGCCACACGGAAATGATAGAAAATATATCAGTGCATATATATATATATATATACTGTACTCTTTGCATTCTTTCTTTGTAATTTCGTAATTTAAATGCATATATATATATATATATATATATATATATTATATATATGGGAACAGGGCTTTAGTGCCTTCATTTCATTGTTGGTCAAGGCAATAAAACCCTGTTGTCACTTACATTAAGAAGTTAAATAAAAAGTAATTAAAATTTCAGTAATTAAAATAGTGACGTCATAATTTACCATTTGCTCTTAATTATATAATTTATTATATTAATTATATATCGTAAAATTGCTCAGTTTTAAATTAATCACACTAATTAATAGTGTCCACAATATTGCTCAAAAGTTGGATAACAGTTTACTTTACATTGGAATTTAGATTATAAGGGAAATTCAAATATTTTATTGCATAATTCGGAAGGCTTTCAAATTCATATGTTGAACCCGTATCACTTGAATTCATAGGAGATTTTCGGAATATAGAAACTCATATGTGCTTATTGAACAGAATTTGGTACATTTTATGGTTTGAGTAATAAGAAGTTTGATAGGAAATTTTTATGTTTCAAATTGTGGGCTACCAGGAACTGCTATAAAAGCTGTTTTCACGAGAGTATATTATTTTTTAGTACGCGACATAATTTTTGAATTGATGATGGAATAAAAGTTGCAAGAAATTGGAAACTTCATGCTCCTTTGGTTCTACGTCTACGAGTTTTCTAGTGATACATTGCACTTCAAGACTATCCATAAAACCTTTTCAACTCGAAGCCAAATTGGAATCTGTAAACGACCCTATAAAATTTGCATGCAATACGTCTTTCGAAGTATCTTCGGAAGTATAAAAAATCTTCGTTGTTGCACTCTTCGTTGTATTTAAAATATTCTCATTGTCAGAGGACACGCTGTGAAAAGAGTTGGTTTTTTATTTTTATTATAGGGGACATTTTTTGTCGAAAAACCATAATTGTGATAAAATACCGAAAAAATAATTCCTGAATATTCAAATTCCCGTAAAATGCAGTTCAAAGTTCAGGATAGAAATAATTTTACAGGAAATGATTATTAACAAAAGTAGAAAATTACCGAAATTTCAAATTCTTGAAATTTCAATTTCCCGGAAAATGTAATATACCTACCCGAATTTTCAATCAATAATAATTTCAATAATTTTAATAATTTCAAAACATGTTTTTCTTTCAAAAAATGTTTGAACGTCAACAAAAATATTGAACATTTTTTGAAAAAAAAATGTCGGTAATATTGAATTTTCAGGTATTTGAAATTTTCGGGAATTTGAAAATTCGTGCAAATTATATTTTCGGGAAAAAGAGAGATTACAGGAATTTGAAATTTCGGTAATTTTCTACTTTCCTCAATAAATATTTGCGGTATATTTTAATTTCGTTGTTATTATTTTTCGATGATATTATTTTTACTCCAGAATTTGAATTTTCGGCAATTTTCTTCGGTATTCTTTCACATGTGGGATTTTGTTTTTTTTTTTTGGCAAAAAGGTGTCTCGATTATAGGAAGCAAGTTATTAAAAATGAAGTGCAAGTTATATTTAATTTGTAATGAGAATAAATTTAGAACTCTTAAAAAGACTCTATCATTAAAACTCTTTAATTTAATTACTTTTCCTCTTAATGTTTTGACAAATTTTTTTGGTTAATATTAAAAACATAGTTACAGGTGAAATAAGATCTACACGCAGAAAAAAGGTATGGTTGGCAAAACACATCCTATGGTTGGAGCAGCCATATCATATTGAAATATTTGGCACATCCATATCTATGGTTGCTGCATCCATAGGCATTGGTTGACTTGGGAATGACTGTAGCAAAAGAAGGACTATAGGTTGCGTGAGCCATAGGTTTGCTGTGGGAACAAAAGTAGATAATTAGATATAGATAGGTGAACCATTTCAATGGTAGGTACATCAAAATTTGTATGTACCATACCCATTTTAATTTTTATGCATCACTGTAAAACAATTTTGTGTAAGTTTCCACTGCGTTTTTGTAATTATAATAAAACTTGTCAAATTATTTATTTTAAAGTAGTGAAGTGACTAATTCGAAACGAAAAATGTCACTTTCAATGCGATATAAGTTTCACAAAAGAGATGTTTTCTTTTCGAATTGGTCACTTCACTACTTTAAAAGAAATAACTTGACAAGTTTTATTATAATTACAAAAACGCAGTGGA